>JACBWV010000588.1:145811-200768 GCA_013435795.1 Chlamydomonas sp. ICE-L
AGGTTGTGATCAAGATAAGCAATATGTAGCACGTAGGTTTGTTGAAATTATTGCTCATCAGTAATTTTGATTTTAAGATTTAGTGTACTTTGTATCATATGGCTTTCCAAGCAACTTGTAATATTTGTTGTACTTTGTGTGGCTTTTAATATTTGGTGTAATTTGCTTGGATTTCCAAGCAAGTTGTAATATTTTGTGTACTTCGTTTGGATTTCCAAGCAATTGTAATATTTTGTGTACTTCGTTTGGATTTCCAAGCAATTGTAATATTTGGTGTACTTTGTATGTATTTTAATATTGTGTGTACTTTGTATGGATTTTAATGTTGTGTGTACTTCGTATGGTTTTCCAAACAACTAGTTATATTTGGTGTACTTTGTATGTATTTTACTATTTGGTGTACTTTGTATGGATTTTAATATGTGGTGTGTCAGCTGTACTACTAGGACACGAGTGCCTTATCGGCATCTGAATCTGATGCCAGTAAGACACTCGTGCCCTAGTAGTATACGCTGACAAGAATGCCTGACTCGGCAGTACAACGGGGGGGTTCGGCCCTCCTCAGAAGGTCGCGGTAGCAAGGTGGCCGCGAGTCTTATCAGTACTAACTTGCCCCCAGTCGGAAGACCATGGCCAAGAGCTTGGCTGTGGATTTGTGGAACCTTTGGGTAATCTGTTCTCCTCCCGGGACATGCATTGTTGTCAGCGTATACTACTAGGACTGATTCAGATGCCAATAAGGCACTCGTGTCCTAGTATTACAGCCGACATGGTGTACTTTGTATGGATTTTAATATTTGGTGTACTTTGTATGGATTTTAATTTTTGGTGTACTTTATATGTATTTTAATATGTGGTGTACTTTGTATGGATTTTAATGTTTGTTGTACTTTGTATGGCTTTCAAAGCAACTTGTAGGCTTCATGTTATGATGCTGTATGTTGTGTTTGGGTCTAAAGCTTCGGTGAATAGCTTGGGAGGATAGGGCTCGGGTGAGGGGGACTTGGGTGAGGGTAGCCTTATGTGGGCCTTGAGTTGGAGTGGGTTAGAAGGCACTGTGTGATAGGTAGGTGCCAGTTGTATGGCTTTCCAAGCAACTTTTAGACTTCATGATATGATGCTGTATGTTGTGTGTTTGGTTCTTTGCAATCCCCTAGAAGTCCAAACGATACGATATATCACTGACCTAACGTGCCTGTGTGTGTAAATGACTACCATGCAGTTGCGCTCCCTGCAGTTTTCTTACTGCTCTAGAGCTGTGGAGGTCCCCATCGTGCCACTTCTATCAATGCCTGGGTTGACTGAGCTGCTTCTTTTGGGTCATAATATTCTGGATGATTGTTTGTGCTGGGGCTCCCCCTCGATGATTTTGGAGGACATGGGGCGCAGCAACAGACCAGCTGCTCTCCGTAACCTATATCTAGACGCCAGAGTTAAGCCACTGATGAAAAATCTTGCAGCTGCGTTGCGCTTGCTTCCTCAACTTCAGGACTTGACCACTGGGGAATTATATACATTAATGGTGGGTCAGGTATCAGCAGAGCCATCTGCTGTATGTATTGCTTATGCCAGTTATAGCATACTCTTTGGTCGGGTGGGTGGAGGCACTGTTTATTTTTGGGGCTACACATAGCAGCTTCTAGGCAGCCCCCCTGCACTGTCCTTGGGCCTGAAGCTAGGTAGTGTGCCTGAAAGCTGACATAGTGACATGTAGGGAATTCAAATACAGCTGAAATCTGGGGGGTTGGCCCATTGGCTGGCTACTGGAGCTGGCTGGAAGCTGCCAAGCATTAGTAGCCCAACAAATAATCGTTAGGTGGACGCATGGCACACGGTATATAGGTTGCTCTAGTTATGATTGCGGGGCATGCGCCACCGTGTGTTTAGTTGACCCTACAGTATTCTTGAAACTTTCAGCCACCTTCACCTCTGTCATGCATCTCCATCCACTATTGATAGTGTTTCTTTTGGGGCTATGCTTGGCAGCTTCCAGCCAGCTCCATTAGCCAGCCAATGGGCTAACCTCCCAGTTCCAGCTGTATTTGAATTCCCTTCATGTCACTACGTCAGCTTTCAGGCACACTACCTAGCTTTGAGTTTGGCCCAAGGACAGTGCAGGGGGGCTGCCTAGAAGCTGCTTTTTGTAGCCCCCAAAATAAACAGTGACTTTGGGTATGCCTCATTCATACATGCAGCCTCCTTTCATCGTGCAGGATTCTGATGTTGAGGCTCTTGCTTGTCTATCCGCATTCACAAGGCTGGATTCGAGGCACTTTAAGCTTACCAGACCGCATCACCTTCCCAACCTGGAACATTTAGTTTATCACATCGTTGACCCGTTCTCTATAGCTGTAAGACGGGCCACGCCCCACCAGGCGTTCCCGTTACTTGGTGTCTATGATATACTAGTCAGTGAGCTGGACTGGCTCATAGGTGGCAGCACCAGCCTTTGTGAGCTTGAATTGATTGGTGACCAAGACGCTATTGATCGGGGTGAATTGGCGCTGGACATCTCTGACATGCGCAATGATCTGCGTGGCGTTACCACTGCCTTATCCTCAGTCTCTATCGCACTGCAACAGTGTGAGTTGAGAGTGTTGGGCCTAAGCACATGGTGGGGTGACAGACTTCGGTTGGATCCACAATTGGTAGCAGCGTTGGTCCCCCTTGCTAAATCATTGGAGACACTCGTGCTGGGAAGATTAAGTCTGGACGAGGATAGCATCAGGGCAATAGCTCAACACCTGAAGATTGGAAGCTTGGTAGTTCCCAGGCAGGCAATGTATGAAGGGATCGAAGTTCATCTGCACGCAGCTAATATTGAACTGCTGGTGCAGGAGGAGGAAGATGATGATGAGGAGGAGGAAGAAGAGAAGGATTTTATAGTGGAAGCATAGACTGCAGACACTAATCGGTATGCTCGTTTTACAGAGTGAAGATAACTGTCAAGCATGGGAGCTTGAAGCCTTGAACTACATAGAAGAAATAAGGAGATGGCAGCACCCCGATGGCTATTAGGAGAATTATCATGCTAGGGAAGACACTGTTTTCCCCCCTTAAAATTTGCCCTGCTTAGGACGAATGGCACCCCAGTGTGCCCTGTAATAATTCAATCACCAGCCCGTTCAGACTTCTAAAGGTTACGTTCCCTAAGATATAAGGGCTGCCCATATTTGCTTTCAGCCATTCAATGACTGTAACCCGCTTTGCATGCTCCCTGGTTTCTGTGATGGTATCGGAGGGTTTACTTGTATATGCTCGGGGGGGTGGGGTGGGGTGGGGGCGGAATAAGGAGACGGTGAGCAGCCTGTAGTTGGCTTAACAACTTTTTTTAAGTTGTGAAAGGACTTTCACCCCAGGAGGTGGGTCTCCCGACACTTACCAGCGACCCCGAGGATTCAGATCGAATGGCGTTGCCACTCCTACAAAGAGGAGGCGCACTTACAGTCAGTGGGAGAAATATAACTATGTAACAATCCAATCCAATGTTCTCTTCACACCAAAACAAGCCTGTTTACCACAGGGCAAACATATAATCTATGAGCAAGCCACGCTTGAAGCATCCCGGCGAGTGCTCCATTACCACTATACAGCCCTACAGCAGCCTGCACCATGTTTAGGCTGTTAAACAGATGTTCTGGGTGTTCAACACCTGTTCAACAACTACATTTAGGCTGTTAAACACCTGTTCAACAACTACATGTTTAACCGATGAAGTGCATAAACAGGTGTTGAACACCCTGAACACCTGTTTAACAACCTGAACAGGGTGTTGTGCTACACCCCATCTGCACCCATAGGTCACTAATACTGGGGGCACAGTTGGGCCTATACCCAGTTTGCTGTATCCTCCAGGCTAGCCTAGTCCACAAAGCCTAGGACTAAATACTGATGGTGCAGTTGGAGCACTCCCGGGAGACTACCAAGGTCCTAGTCTAATTTCAGTCAGCTACTTCTTCTGGTTGGCGGCGTAGGTGTCCGCGTGTGACATGTCAGGGGTGCCCTTCCTCCTGGTGCTGCACAAGCATGGGGGGGGGGGATTGCAAGGCAGGGGTAGGAGGGGTAAGGGCAGGGCAGGGCAGGGGTAGGGGGGGTAAGGGGGGTAAGGGGAGGGCAAGGGCGGGAGTAAGGGGGGTAAGGGGAGGGCAAGGGCAGGGTGAGGGGTAGGGTGGTTGGCAGCGTAGGTGTCTGCGTGTGACATGTCAGGGGTGCCCTTCCTCCTGGTGCTGCACAAGCAGCCGGGGGGGGGGGGGGGGGGGGGGGGGGGGGGGGGCGTACGTGGGATCATGTGAGCTAATGAGAGATCCGAATGCTTGATAATGTGTGATAATGTGAGATCCGAATGCTTTGATTTGAACTGATAATGTAACTGCTGAAGACAGCGAGCAGCTGTAAAGGCTGGAGCCATGTAACCAAGTTCAAGTATGTGAAACTCGTCCAACAGTGTGTGGAAAATATTTTTTGCCCCTTTCGGTCCCTCATGAAAATCGAAACTTGATCTAGAGTGTTTGGGTTTGGGCAAGTCCCTTAAGGCAAAGTGGCTACCCCTGGACTGTAACATACACGATAATAAACGCACAATTAAATTATCATCCCAGCTGAGATGATTATTTAATTTTATTGTAGAATTAAATTATCACTGTAGCATGAACTCAGGGCCCCCGTCGGTTAAATGATTGTTTGGGGTTCAGTTCATCAGTGCTATTTCATTTTTAGCCCTTCCTATACGGTTGGGCAAGTCCTTTAAGCCTATTTGGCATACCCCTGGCCACAAACATACATACATACATACGTACATACACACATATACATACAGGGATGCAGCAGTGCATCCAGCAGGCATGCGGGGGGAAATGTGTGCCAACAGAGCGAACAAGAAGGGTGGTGAGATTTGGGACGAGGATGGTTGCAGCGTTGTTCGGCAGTCTAGTGCTAGCCAGGGAGGTTTGGGGGGCCAGCCCACATGGTCACATAGCTGGAAAACACACGAGTGATGAAACAGGCAGGATGAGGGGCAGGGGGGGTAATGGCAGGATAAGGGTAGGGTGAGGGTGAGGGGGGGTAAGGGCAGGACAAGGGCAGGGTGAGGGGCAGGGGTAGGGGGGGCAAGGGCAGGACAAGGGTAGGGTGAGGGTGAGGGGGGGGTAAGGGAAGGACAAGGGCAGGGTGAGGGGTAGGGGGGGGTAAGGGCAGGACAAGGACAGGGTGAGGGGCAGGGGTAGGGGGGGTCAAGGGCAGGACACGGGCAGGGTGAGGGTGAGGGGGGGTGGTAATGGCAGGACAAGGGCAGGGTGAGTGGCGGGGGTGGGGGGGGTCAAGGGCAGGACGAGGGTAGGGTGAGGGGCAGGGGGGGGTAATTGCAGGACAAGGGCAGGGGGAGGGGCAGGGGTAGGGGGGGGTAAGGGCAGGGGTAGGGGGGGTCAAGGTAAGACACGGGCAGGGTGAGGGGCAGGGGGGGTAATGGTAGGACAAGGGCAGGGCGAGGGGCAGGGGTAAGGGGTGGCAAGAGCAGGACATGGGTAGGGTGAGGGGCAGGGGGGGTTATTGCAGGACAAGTGCAGGGCAAGTGGCAGGGGTAGGGGGGGTCGAGGGCAGGAAAAGGGTAGGGTGAGGGGCAGGGGGGGTAATTGCAGGACAAAGGCAGGGTGAGGGGCAGGGGGGGGTAATTGCAGGACAAGGGCAGGGTAGGTGGCAGGGTTAAGGAAGGTCAAGGGCAGGACACGGGCAGAGTGAGGGGCAGGGGGGGTAATGGCAGGACAAGGGCAGGGTGAGGGGCAGGGGGGGTTATTACAGGACAAGGGCAGGGTAAGTGGCAGGGGTAGGGGGGGTCAAGGGCAGGAAAAGGGTAGGGTGAGGGGCAGGGGGGATAATTGCAGGACAAGGGCAGGGTGAGGGGCAGGGGTAGGGGGGGGCAAGGGCAGGACACGGGCAGAGTGAGGGGCAGGGGGGGGTTATTGCAGGACAAGGGCAAGGTAAGTGGCAGGGGTACGGGGGGTCAAGGGCAGGAAAAGAGTAGGGTGAGGGGCAGGGGGGGTAATTGCAGGACAAGGGCAGGGTGAGGGGCAGGGGTAGGGGGGGTCAAGGGCAGGACACGGGCAGAGTGAGGGGCAGGGGGGTGGTAATGGCAGGAAAAGGGTAGGGTGAGGGGCAGGGGGGGTTATTGCAGGACAAGGGCAGGGTAAGTGGCAGGGGTAGGGGGAGGCAAGGGCAGGACACGGGCAGAGTGAGGGGCAGGGGGGGGATAGGCAGGACAAGGGCAGGGTGAGGGGCAGGGGTAGGGGGGTGAGGGCAGGACACGGGCAGGGTGAGGGGTAGGGGGTTAAGGGCAGGGCAAGGGCAGGATGAGAGGCAGGGTGAGGGGCAGGGAGGGTAATGGCAGGACAAGGGGAGGGTGAGGGGTAGGGGAGGTAAGGGTAGGGCAGGGCAAAGGCAGGGGGTTGGGTGGGTGGGTGGGTGGGGGGGGGGAGGGGCAAGGGCAGGACACGGGCAGGATGAGGGGCAGGGGGGGTAATGGCAGGGCAAGGGAAGGAGTAAGGGGGGGTAAAGGCAGGGCAAGGGCAGGGTGAGGGGTATGGGGAGGTAGGGGCATGGACAGGGGACAAGGATAGGGGTTGGAGGCAGGGGTAAGCGTAGACAGCAGAGGCAGGGGTAAGAACCACCCCCACACACACTATAAGCCGTTACATTACCTCCTTAATATACCAATACAGTCACATAAAGTCTCCAACCCAACCCACAGCGTGCCCACCCCTTGATGGATACATAAACAGAAGCTCTCCTAAGTTATCTCCATACGAGTTGTAGCGCTTCTGACTTGCATCCCTGCGTACGCCAGCCTGTCAACATCATACCCCCATCCATGCTTGTCGCAGAATGACAGTCACATAGTCTCCAACATAACCCACAGCGTGCCCACCCCTTGATGGATACAGAAACAGGAGCTATACCTGAAGTTATCTCCATAAGAGTTGAAGCGCTTCTGGCGCGCATCCCTGCGTACGCCGGCCCCGTCAACCTCATACCCCCATCCATGCTTGTCGCAGAATGACATGGCCTCCTCCTTGGTGTAGAAGAACAAGGCAGCACGGCCAACATTCTCTAGGGGGTCGGCTGAGGAAGTCCAGCCTGTCAGGGGGTTCTCCCTGTTGGTGCATGCATGCAAATGTGAGTGTGTTGGTGAGCGTGTTAGTGTGTGGGTCTGTGAGTTGGTGTGTGTGCTGGTGTATGTGTTGGTGTGTGCTGGTGTGTGTGTTGGTGTATGTGTTGGTGTGTGCTGGTTTGTGTGTTGGTGTGTGTGTTTGAGTGTGTTGGTGTATGCGTTGGTGTGTGTGCTGGTGTGTGTGTTGGTGTATGTGGTTAGCCATCACCAGCCCCAGTATCGGCACCAGTATGAGCACAAATACCAGCGCCAGCCTCAACATAAGCACCAGCACCAGTACCAACAGCACCAGCACCACTATCAGCGCCAAGTTCAGTAGCAGCAGCACCAACAATATCATAACCACCAGAACCTTTGTCTGACTAATTTGTTCAGTTTGCTGACTCCACAGATTCAAAAGACTGTTGACCCATCCAAAGTGAGGGCACCCATGAACTCCAGTCGGGCACCATGAGAATGTAACCCCACCCAATGTGATAAGTTTCCACCCCGGGCCTCCCCAACTCACCACTTCCCGGTAGAATCGAATGCAATCCTCCACAGAGGAGATTGTGAGGAGGGGTGGAGAGTATTTGCAAAGCCTTGCTGAGAGGAGCTTCGAGTCTGGATGAAGATGCGGACCTGAGTAACGAGAATATCGAGGTGAGCAAGCCGGATGCGACTAACTCCGATCAATAATACGCACACCTAAAGAATGCACTTACAGGACGATTGAAAGTCTCCAAGGGCACTCCAGCGCAAGCCCCAACTTCCCCAGGAGCCAAATCAGATTGATTGGGCATAGTAAGCTCAGCTGCCTTCTTCATTACTAGCGAATAGTCTTGAGACTGCTTCTGCACCTGGGTGGCGAAACCCGCTGCATGATTAGGTCTCGCAAGGACCTGGTTCAACAGGACAGATGCTGCTCGGCACATCATTTTGTAAGGAGGAGAAGGCACGCCAGCTGCAATAAAGAAATGAACGCCGGGAGGCGTGACGGAGCGTGGTTACTAGCGACGCCTTGGCGATTTGAAGTGCGCATGTGTTCGGTACTGTCGAAACTGTACTGTCAAGCAATACATAGCTACCAGACCAGCAGGGGTTGTTCAGGAGGACCCACAGCTCGGCATCCTGAGCCAAAACCAATTTTACAGCCTGAGTCCTGTGACGAAACATATTTTATAGCCTATGTCCTGAGACGCAAGCGAACCAGCATAGCCTGCGTCCTGAGACGCAACCGACCCGCAACTGACCCACAACCGACCCATAACCGACCCATAGCCTGCGTCCTGAGACACAACCAACGTACTGAAGCTGCGTCTGCGACGCAGGATGCAGCGTCCTGAACAAACCTGGTGACCAGCCCTGCTACTGCTGGCAATCTGGTTCTGGTAGTCCGGTCGCTGCTACAGGGGCTGCTGCGCTGCTACAGGTCGTGCAGATGGTGGTTCATGTGGTGGTGGTAGTGGAGTGGGACCTCGAACAGGGCAAGCACCTACAAAAGCGGATGCCAACGTATACTTAGCCAAGGAGGGACACTTGCGTCAGGTGAGGAGTGGTGCAATGAAATCTGCACGTGATGCTGCACTTGATAATGCACATCAACTCAATTTTTCAGATAGGTGCTGTGCGAGGATGGGTTTATTGCAGTCCTGGGGTGGCCGGAGATGCAAATAAGGGTGTCAATGCCATACCAATGAATAGGGTATGGGTATCATGTAAATGGGTTGGACCACACTCACTTCTCGTTGTGCATGTGTACCACAGTTCTTATAGTGTGCTCGATCTGGAGGAGCCTTTGGCCTCATGTGTCCGACATAAGATGTTTTACTTTGCTTGTCGTTCTCTAGTGATGTGAACATATGTGTGGACCCATTACCCCATCAGGAGGAGTGCTAGAGCACTACTAGGTGTGAGTGTACTACATGTCCTGCCCCCTAGCAGTACACACGCACCTAGTCGTACTCCTACATATGCCGGTCCCTACCCATACCACAGCGTCCTCCATTCTTATCCCCGGCCTCCTCATCTCCGTGAATCCTGTTAATCGTACATCGCCTTCCATGCTCTCCTCGAGCCTCCTCATCTCCGTGGATCTGGTTGACATTGTTTTTCTTTTCATATGATATTGTATATAAATGGTAACTTTAGCCTAGTCAGACTGCCGGCATCATATGCTATCATACACATTGCACCATATGATATTGTATATGGTTTGTTACTTTAGCCTAGTCAGACTGCCGGCATCATATTATATGACATCATACAAATTGCATCATATGATATTGTGTATAAATGGTAACTTAACCTAGTCAGACTGCTGGCATCATATGATATCAAGAGCGGCTCGCGGCCTGAGAAACGCAAAACACAAAGCCCCTCATAACTTTATCCTCGCTGCACCATTCCCCTTGTCATGAACACCGCTTGATAGAGCTCGAATTTACGTACACGAGTGCACTCGTATGGTGGGTGCGTGATAGATGACTGTCTGTTGGGTCAACGACAGGGGTGGTCAGACAGCTGATTCGACCATCGCCACCGCTTTGGTCACGTCCACTGCGGACTCGCCTGGCGCCACCGAACACACAGAACTTGCTCTTGGATGCAACTCTCTGTTCCACCGTTCTACAGCGCTCCAGTTTGAGCTCTTCTTTAGACCTTACACCCTCGCGTGAGCCCTCGCCATGGCGGTCCAGTTTCAGCTATTTTGTGATTTGAAAGAACTTGCTCTTTGCTGCACCATTCCGCTTCTCTATTATACAGTTCTGGACATCACTCCGTTCCTCAGATGCGCACTTCCCGATGCCGGACAGCTCGGTCACGTGGGCTGTGGTCAGACAGATCACTCAGTAAGGGACTGTTTGGAGGTTGGGAGGCACTCCCATGGCTGCATGGGTGTTAGTGTTGCATTCCCATGGCTATATGGGTAGTGGGGGGCACTCCTATGGCTGTGTGTGTGGGGGGGGGGGGTGGGGGGGGGGGTGGGGTGGGGGGCACTCCCATGGGAGTGAAGGCGGTGGAGGGGCACTCCCTTGGCTGTGTAGGTGGTGGGGTTTAAGGGGGGGGAGTGGGGTGGGGGGGGGGGGGGGGGGGGGGGGAGTGAGAAGTGAAAAAGTGAAGTTGGCCAATTAACTTGAAATTGCTGGAAATGTTAAGCAAATGGGCTGTCTGGCGCATATGCGCTTGTGCCTAAATCAGCGTTGCTGCTCTTGGAACTCTGTAGTGTGTCTGCTCTGCGTCTACCTATCTGCCTGCGTGCCTGCGCTTGGGATGCTGATCTTACAGAAGGAGGGGCTACTATTTGATAATTGGCAGCTTTTGTTTTTCGCCCTCTTCGTTTTCTTGCGACAGTTGTGGAACTGCGGAGGAGCACGTTAGCTTTTCGTTGCTCTCTCCTCATCAAGTCGTTGCGTCGCATACATTTGATTCGTTTGCATGCACACATCAAACTGACGCCCCCCCCTTCTGCCCTGCCCCGCGCTTTTTTTAGTTGTGAAAGGTATTTCAACCCAGGAGGTGGGTCTCCCTACACAAACCAGCGCCACCTTGTAGCTATCTAACAGCCCATCCCGCTGACGGTATGCGACGCTTCTACTTCACTCAGAGGAATGAGGGGGGTATGTGGGGGAAGTAACCGAGCTGCTTGGCATGCTCGTGTTTGAACCGTAAGTGGAAGGACAGACTTCTGGTGCAGTTGCCGGACGCAGGCAGTGCATCCGATTCAGATTTGGACCTGTCAGCAGGGGGGGAAAACGAGTCTCATAGACAAAAGTGACATTGTCAAATCGGGACCAGCGCCGGGAATATGGTTCACCTCATCTTAAAATGTTTACAAAAACAAAAACTTTTTCGGCCCGAATAAATCTGAAGGGGAGCCAAATTACCATAAAACTGCGATTTTAGGGCGAGGTCGTTTTGCTCGCCCAACACCCTACCCAGCACCTCGTGGGATGCCTGTGCTCCAGCCAATCCGTTCGGGTTTTTATCACACGTGAGGTTAGAGAGTTTTTGGAGGATGGGTGTGTCGAGGTGGCGCATGTAGGGCACCTGGCAGATGAAACTGCAAGCATTAGGGACAGCCTGTCAAGTGTCATCCTGGTGACCTGGCAAAGCCTAGGAGCTGCATGGCCGATGCCAGAGCCAGCAGTCTGTGATGTCCTAAACATTCTGAATCGAGCATGCCGATGTTTCTTCCAGGCCACCGGTCGCTCGGAATCAGTAAGTATCGGACGTGACCGATGCTTCAGCAAATGTTTCAGAATCCTTAAACATTAACGAGGCCTGGGACGTCGGTGGCTAAATTGTCAAATAAGCATTACATTTTAATTACAATTGTGCTTTAAAATGCTGTCCGTGGCCATGCTGCTAAGGGGGCTGGGGGGGCAAAGGGCTCCAATAAATTGCTGTCGTCACACCATTTGGGGAGATAATGAAAAAACTGGCATAGCAGAAGTGGCTGCGGAAGACAAGCACTCAACAGAATTGCTGGCAGCACATGAGACTTGCCCAGCTGTTAGGAAGGGCTAAAACAAGCATTAGACTGGACCCCAAACAATCGTTTTACCGACGGGGGCCTGAGTTCATGCTACAGTGATAATTTAATTCTACACTTCTCATTAAATCATCATCCTAGATTATATGTATATATGACACAGTCCAGGAGTATGCCAAATAGGCTAAACGGACTTGCCCAACCGAGATAGGAAGGCCTAACACGAAAAAACTTCGATGAACTGAACCCCAAACAATCGTTTTTTCGTCGGGAGACCTGAGTTCTTGCTACAGTGATTATTAATTATGCAATATAATAATATGATCATCTCATCTGGGATGGTAATGTAATTGTGCGATTCTTATCGTGTTAGTAAATACAATTTATTTCATTAACATCATTCATTCACAAGGTATTTCCATCCTTCAAAGGAATCAGGATTCATGACCAGCTTCATGACAAACAATTCTTGCTCTCAACAAACTTCCCAAATCCAAGACATCGTGTTACCCATCTCACGACATAAGCTGAAGACCACTGTATTGTGCGCGCAATAAATGACTGCCAAGTGACAAAGTCAAGAACGCGAACACTCATCGACTAACGATTCTCTTTCTGAACAAAACTCCCTCATCCAGCACACTGTGTCGCCCATCTCACGACTTCAGCTGAAGACCACTGTACAGTGTCCTCAGTAAATGACTGACAGCGACGTCAATCATGCGAACACTCTCTCGACAAAAGATCCTCTTTCTCAACAAAACTCTCTAATCCAACACACAGTGTCGCCCATCTCATGACTTCAGCTGAAGACCACTGTACGGTTTCCTCAGTGAATGAATGACAGCGACAAAGTCAATCATGCGAACACTCATCGATCCAAGATCCTCTTTCTCAACACAACTCCCTAATCCAACACAGTGTCGCCCATCTCATGACTTCAGCTGAAGACCACTGTACGGTGTCCTCAGTAAATGACGGGCAGTGACAAAGAACACTCTCTCGACAAAAGATCCTCTTTCTCAACAAAACCCCCTCATCCAACACAATCCACACAGTGTCGCCCATCTCCCCACTTAAAAGACGGCTGTATTGTGTCTGCACTACATGACTGCCATGCGACACAGACAATCTTGCAAACACTCTCTCGACAAGAGATCCTCTTTCTCAAGAAAACTTCCTCATCCAACACACTGCCGCCCATCTCGTGAATAGAGAAACTTCCATGGTTCAGTAAAAATAAAACCCCACTCCAGGTGGACCGTCACGTTCTTGTTCATAACGCATCTAAACCTTTGTAGGGTTTAGGGTTAAGACTAGATACTATATAAATAAGGCAGACTAGATACAATATGTATAAGGCGTACTAAATAGTCTAAAGGGCCAGCCCGTTTGCTTGCACTGGGGCCAACCATTATACATAATTATATGCATCTAGTGAAGGCGAGAGACACATATGGACAACAGGAGAAACTGTGTCAACAACAAACACCCATCTCTAACACCGGAGGGCATCATTTGTGGCATTGACATATTTTTGTCTACGCACAACAGCTTATAAGCAGCTCCCCTGATTGGCTATTCAGCCAATAAAAAGTCAGTGCATGTGGAAGCTGAAAGCAACAGCTGCCCAGCACTGCCAGACTCTTGGGGCCCAGCCAAATGTCTGGCTCAAGGGGGTGACAAGCAGCTGCTGCGCGAAGCGATAAGAAAAACATTGGCATTTGGGGGCGCTTCAATGCATCTGGGACATCATGTATGGGCTTGGCAACAGGGTCATCTCGGGCATCCTATATTGAGAAGGCAATAGCCTTTGATATTGATTAGGATGAATTAACGAAGGTAAAAAAACTGGCTCTTGCAAGGCAAATACGAAGCGCGCGCTAGTGGGCTTTAGCCAATCTAACGCACTCTAATTAATAGGAAAGAAAGCAACTAAGCTAAGTGTGCAAATGCACACTTACAAATGGGTCAGGGCCACATTTAAGAGCTTTCTTGCAAATATGTAGAATATCCCGCGACATGCAGCAATTATCTTCAAGGTTATGCTGCTCATCTCAAAAGAGTAATGGGGCTAAGGCATTGACGCGGGCTCCCGGCGGGAGTGGGTTGCGGCTTGCACGCAATAATACATGACTGGGACTCCTGACGGGTTGCAGGTTGTAGGCAAGAATACACGACTGGGTATTCCCAGCGGTTTCGGGTTGCATGCAAGGAGCCATGCCAGTATTTGGGGTAAATACATGCCAGATGCATTGTTGAGGGTGGCATTTAGTTCACCGAGGTGGTAGGGATCTGGGCAGCCAGGAGAATCTTGAACATCTCACAAGCCTTGGTCTTCAAGAAGGAGGGGGTAGAGGGTGCCACCTCAAATTGAACTCGAGGGGCAGAGATGGTGAGGTCTTCCTCCGGATACCGAACCGACACCTCCAGCAGAATATCATCAGGACCACTCTCGTACTGATCAGCCGAGTAGACGGAGAAGTCTTCATCCTCCAAGAACTCAGTAACCATTTGACTCCTTGCGCTGGAGCCTTGTGAGACTTGTGAGTTGAGGTCGCTATGAGCTGTGGTGAGGGAAGGCTGCACATGCACAGCCTTGAAGTAGCCAGTCTGCAGAGAGAAGGGGACACATTATAAGGGACAATGCGAGGGACAATGCGAGGGCCTGGGACAATTTGTACTTTCTGTGGTGTTCACGTCAACTGAGCAGCACGGCCGTAACTTAAGTGTCCTGCAGCGTTCACCAGACTGACTGACTGACTGACTGGCAGACGTATAAACAAACAAGCAAATATACAGGCAGACAGCTAGACTGACTCAAGCCTAACAGTGCTGCCCCCAGGAGGGAGGGCTCTGCCGGTAAACACTTACCCTGTGCAGGCGGATGAACTCCAAGGGGTCCACAGCAGCCAGGCGCAAGAGGTGAGGAATGGCGTCCTGGAACTTGCTGAGTTTGAGGCTGAGTTTGTTGCGAGCAAGAAGGCGATTGGCGAACGAGCCCACGAAGGAGTTTAAGACTCTGTCCGCCAGTTGTTCAGCGGACAGCTGGTTGCCTGTGGTGCGGAGAGAGCATCAAGGATGGGTCAGACAGATGTTCATTGACGCTTCATGATTACATCGAGGGTGTGCGTCTGTCGGACAGGCCAAGAGAGCGGTGGCTTTGAGCTAGCGATCGCGCCCAGGTTGAGCTTTCCGATAACTCAGCTCATCAGTTTCCCAGCCAGAGCAAGACGAAGATGAAGGTGAATTCCTAGTCAGCCGCTCGGGAAAATCGTGGCCAATATCGGCTCACCTGGGAACTACCCTCCGAAGTATTCGCCACCCACGCAGAACAACGCGCCTAGATACGCAACGAGCCAATCTACACAACGTACACACATTTGAATGGGTAGGGCAATACACGGATACACGGTGGGCAGTGAAACGTGATCCTAAACAAAAATGAGATTCATGCTTACTTACTCCGTCATGGGTTCGAATCCGATAGCCTGCTCCCTGGTTTTCGTGGGTGGGCATCGCACGGGGGGGCTTGAATTTGGAAGAAGGTGAGCAGCCTAGATTTGGCTGGAAACTATACAACGATGCGATTCAATCTAGGGGGGGGGGGGGGGGGGGGGGGGGCATACAGTGAACGGTCCTGCGCTCTTGGATCTCACGCACCTTCTGTGATGGCAACAGTCTTGACGCGGGCCGCGAGTTGGACAGAAGCATCCCAGCCGACAACATCGGCTTCCGTGCCACGCTTCAGCAGCGTTGGCTTGCTCGCTGTGCTATACTGGTGAAATAGCTCTCTGAAGCATTCCTCCAGTGCAGTAGCAGTAGCAGCGCAGTGGATTTGGGTGTTCATTTGGCCTGGCTCCTGCGGGTGGGATCGCAGCATCAGAGACACTGTCAGAGGAGTTGGGGCACAACGACGATACACTGCTACAATGCACTCTCCCTCCCTATAACATACACACGCACCAGCGCGACAGTGCAATTGCATTTTCCCTCTCTCGCTCACGCGCACTTGCGCAATTTGATCCCCCCACCCCACCCCACCCCTCTCTCTCTCTCTCTCGTGCACATAAGGGTAGTGGCTGGTTGGACGTCAGCAGTCAGAAAGTTTGTGGACTCGCCAGATTTTGATGAAGTGACGACCGGTGGCAACTTGAAGACGTTGTCAATTTAAAACACGTGGAAAGTTCACAGGAAGTTCACAGATGAATGGTTGTAGGAACTCGCGTGTGAACTATGAAGGGCTTTGTTGGCTGAGCCCCCCCTTCTGGGGGGCGGGACGCGGGGCCGGGCGGGGGGCGGGATGCGGGACGGGGGGTGGGACCCCCCAGCGTCACCCCGTTATCCGGAAATCCGTCCGACAGACGACCGAGACGAAGCCTGACACGTCAGCCAACTGTCTCATGACTAACTGGGTTCGGTCCGCTGCCTAGGACTTGCCCGTGTAGTTGCTTTCAACATTGGTGGCAGGTTCATTTTTTTGCAATTATAGCCGTTCAGCGGATGATTCGGATTTGGGTCTCGTAGTTAGTAGTTAGTGCCTTCACTTTTTCAGGCAAAAAATCCGAGAATGATCAGAAGTCTCAGAATTCTCTTTTCTCGGGCCAAAATATCAGAATTATAGGGCCATAATAAATTTCGTGGTTTCGATCCACGAACTACGAAGTGCTCTGAAACCCCATGTCCAAATCATTCGCTGAATGGCTGAATGTACTGGTGTCCAGTACTACTACATCGTACAAAATTGATATTGTATGATACATCGCACTTGGCCACCTTTGTATTGCACCAGACCGTACAACAATACCGGTATATCGCGGTACCAGTGCAATATTATAGCCCTAAGGACAATGGATCTGCGTCTCTGCGATGTTCTCAGGCTGATCATTTCTGCAGTTTTTTTTGTCATGGACCATTCTTCTCAGGGTGGTCATTAACTCATTATTATATAATATCACAGATCGATTTTCCTATATATTTGATCACTCCGACCTGACCCCGAGAATACAAATTTCACCCTGAAGAGAATGGTCCATGATAAATCTACTATACTTGAAAACGTCAAACAAACAAATATGTGTATCGGTTTGTATACGGTACAATAAAATTGCTGTGGAGTAAACAGGCTAAAGCAAGGGAGGTTTGTTACTGGTAAACTGAACTATTTGCTGGTATAAGTTGAGTATCAGTCGAGTGTCAGTTTAATACAACTGGTTTATTGTATAGCTTTCTCTTGACACTTAGGCCACATGTACACTGGCGCCACCGCATGTGTCAGCGTTAGCTGTTCTATGGTTGTACCTGTCTCCGTATACCGGTACCCTTAATTGTTATCCCGTAGGTGGCTCCTCTAAGTCTCCGTCCTGTCTTTGTAAAGGTTGTTCCAGTTATTCAACGTCTCGGTACGATGGCTTCTTTCGTATCCACGTAACTCTGACAATATGTACAAGCTAGCAGTGTTTATTTGTAACCTGAAAGCTGACATGAAGGGCATTCGAATGCAGCTTAAAGCTTTGGGATTGGCCGAGTGGCTTGCTCATGGAGCTGACTATAAGCTACCCTGCGTAGCAGGGTACTACACTTTGTCAAATTGGTCAGCGCTTAAAGCGCACAAACGTCAAATTGGTCAGCGCTTCCTAGTGCAAAAAGCGCAAAAACTGCGCTCTGCGCTCACATGGGGTTTGAAAAAACAGCGCGAAACGCACAGCAGGGCTAAAAAGCGTGTGCAAAACCGAGCTGCCGCGCGCTTTGTAGTACCCTGCTGCGTAGAGTACCCCCAAACACTGTTGTTCTTTTCTACTACACGCTGTAGCTTCTAGGCAGCTCCATGAGCTAGAAATTGAAATTGAAATTGTTACATCGATGTAGAACCGTTACTCACAGGACGTGAAGTTAAGGACACCATAGCGTAAGCCAGAGCTAGCTATAGTCACCGTAGGGCCATCTCAGTAAAAAGAATTACCACCGATGCCTGACCGGCAGGCACCGTAGCCACATCATGCCAGTGCAGCTTAATACGGGGGTTTTTCACCCCGGTTGGGAAGCACCGACACAATGCAGCTGGCAAGACAAAACCTGAGAGGGGGGACGGTCTGTGTGCTAGTCCCCGGGTATCGACCCGGGGTGTGCTTCCATAAAACGTCTGCACTGTAAAATACTCTGAAAGCTAGTGATGGTGTGGGAGTGGACTGTGTCCGCCAGTTTGAGGGCACATGATCTCTGAAGTCCAAGAGTGGTCATAGAAGTCAAAAAAGAGGTTGGAATAGTACCAGTTGTTCCAACGGTGATAACTTCATAGTGAACGAGGTATCCAGCCGATCTAAGGCCATTTACTAATTCAATATGCTGGGCGTGTTTAGTGATAAACTTAGTAGCATGGTTGGTATCAGAGCAGTATCCAAGCTCAAGAACCCAGAGTTCTTTATCAGACATACAGGTAGGGGAGTCTATGTCAGGTAGGACGGCAAGATCAGGTCTCATTCTCTTCCAGTCCGCTACAGTAATAGTGGAGGGGCGTAACCAGTCAGGAAGACGTTTGCCCAGGACCCCCCTGGGGAGGTCCTCTTCCTTGCCAGCGTCCATGATCATTCTGCGGGATCCCAGGGCTCCGGTGCAAATGGCCTTGTGGATGAGTCGCACTGCGGCGTCATGTCTCTTGATATAGAGCCCCTTGAAAGTCCGGTGTGTGCAGCCCGCCAGGATGTGGCCCGCTCCGTCCTCACAGGTGTGGCAAATGGGGCATATGGAGTTCGTGGGTGGGTGAGTGCTTGTAATATAAGGGAGTTTCCAGCGGAATGCAAGTTTACGGTTCCACAGTCTACCCCAGCGGGCTTTAAGGATGTGGAATTTAGTTTTATGTTGGATAAGGGTTGAGGTCCAAAATTTGTTACTTGCATGAGGAAGTTGGTGGGGAGTGTTATCAGCCCAGGTGGTTGCATAAATCCCTTTAAGAGGGTGTTGGCCAAGGTGGCAGCTAGTGGGCAGGTTAGAGGTGATACCTTGTGTAAGGTTAGGTGCTAGGATGCGTGGGGGAATATCTCCCATGGGTGTGCGAGGAGGTTGAACTGTCGGCCAGTATACATTGTGGCGGGGGATTTCCCCAGTGTTGTCAATAAAATTGGTGGAGGCAGGGTGCTCAGCTGCCTTGCGTGCCAGAATGTCTGCCCTGTCATTTCCAAGGATACCTGTGTGGGAACGGACTTTACAAAGAGTGGTGTGTGAGCCATGCAGGATGCGTTGAATGAGGTGTTTTTGAATTGATTGCAGAAGTTCAGTATGAATGGAACGGGTTGTTGTGGTAGGGTCATGAATCATTTTTTTAATAAGTTGAAGAGAGCAGAGGCTGTCTGTATGGAGTGTAAGGGATTTGTCGTAGTCAATGTTGAGAAGGGCTTGGTGGATGGCTACCAGTTCTGCCCTGTTGTTAGTTTTGGTGGCCCCTATTCCCCCAGGGTTGATGGTGTAGCTTTGTCCTGCAGCCGGGACATATACTGCAGCACCTATTTTACTAGGGTGCCCTGGTTTACCTTTTATTAGGCTACCATCTGTGTAGACCTGGAGGCCTGAGGAGGGGGTAGCTAGGTGAAGACAAGGGTGAGTAGTGGTAAGAAGAGAGGGAGGAGGGTGTTGGTGGAGTGGAGTTTGCCAAGGATTTTTGGCAAGAGATTTGAGTTTCCGGGGGTAAGTAATGACAATGTCAGAGAAGGTAAGAGTGGGAGGTGGAGTGATAGTAGAGGGCTCCCAGGATGAGGAGAGGCTTTGCATGTAGTATGTCCATTGGTCAATAAAATCTGGGAGTTTAGGAAAATAGGTATCTTGGCTGTGGGGGTTGCATATAAGGCTGAGGTGTAGTTTGTGGGTGGAGGGTGGAGTGTGAGATTTGCTGCCAAGCCAAATTTCAGAGGTAGTATAAAATTCAGACTGCGGTCTGGAGTCAATATAGTGAATCCAGGAGTGGTGGAGGAGGGTTTTGTAAGGGGCAGCAAGGTCGTCAGGGAGGAGCATCAGGGTGCAGGTAGGGCTGAGAGTATTTTCAGCATGGTCAGCACTGGCTAGGGCCCACCTTAGAGCTTGGTGTGCTTGTGTCGTGGAGTTAGGAATGTCCACCAGTGAGCCCCCAGTCCAGATGGTAAGTAAGGGGTCTTGGTTGGAGCCAAAGAGCTGATCAGCAGGGCTGGTAGAAGAGAAGCTGGTGAGGCTTTGGTCGTAGCTAAGGGGGTTAGAAGTACGATGGTGAGTAATGCCCAGAGCAGCTGCTGCTTGGTAGAGAAAAGGAGAAAGAGTGTTGGTAGCAGCAGGAGCAGCTCTGTATCTGGTGAAGAGGGCAGCTAAGTCAGTGTGGTATGTTCCTCCTTGGGTCAGTTGGTTCCATTTGGTAGGGTGGTGATTTTTGAAGTGGTCATAGTTTTGTTTGAGAGAGGTTAGTCTGTCGTTGGGAATGTGCCCAAGACAGTGACCAGTGGGGTTATAAAGATATGAAACGTTGGTGTGTGTGTGTGTGGATTGGTCATCCAGAGTGGTGAGGATGCCTGTTTGTATAATGTAGGCTGAGGGTGGTTGAATGTCCCAGTCTGGGTGCCTGTCGTGTGTGTCAATTTTCAGAAGTTTGTGAACAAGGTTGTGGTTGTCAGCATTAAATCCTGGGGAGGTGGCCCATTGGCCTTGTTGTTGAAGGTTAGTAAGGTGGGTGTCCTTCCTAGGGTTGAGGTGTGTGGTTAATGGGGGAGTAGTTTTAAAAGTGTGGGTTAATTGGTCGTATGCTGGTTGTCCCAAAAGTTCAACAAGGTGAGACGCATTGTGAGATTGGGGTTTCCAATGTATGGTGGAGGTAGTGGAGGTAAGAGATGTGCTGTGGTGGATGCTGTATCCCATGTGTGTGTAGGAGTTGATATGTTCGTTGAGCATGATGGTTGGGGCCCATTGAACGTGGACAACAGTGGAAGTGACTAGTTTGTCGTCGTTGTAGGAGCGCTTGCCCCGCCAGCTCGTGATGTGCAGGGCTTTGTATTGGGATCCGTAGGTAAGGTGGAGCAGGCGCGCCGGTGGTGCAGGTGCGCTGCTGTCGGGGGATGTCATGGCCTCGCGGATCCTGTCAGGGTGTGAGGTGGGAGTTATTCTATATGCACGGTACAATTTAGAGGTGGAGGAGTGACGGATCCAGGATTTGCACAAGTAGTGGCGTGCTGCCCAGGTGGCATCACTGCTGGGGCAGCCCCATGCTTGGTGCGCGTGACTGCCTTCGGTCTGCGTGGGCCACGCCCACCATTGGTTTCCTTCCAGGTCCCCAATGGAATCCGCCTCGTAGTCTGCGTCAGTAACAGTGGCGTGAGGTTGGTAACGCTGGGTGGGTGGGGTGGAGGGTTCAATAGAAGCAGGAGATTTAACGTTATCGGTTGTGTTCTGCGCAATTGCGTAACCGGGCGCAAGTTGTCGGTGTGAGAGGGGAAGTGGGTCAGAGTGTATTGGGGAGGCGACAGTTTGGAGGGAGGACAGGTGAGCGGTGAGGCGGTTCAGGGACCGTTTGTGGTGTTTAGTAACTTTGTGTAAGGTGATAAGAGGGAGATCTGTAGTGCTGACAAGGTGAGTTCCCATGGGGGTGACCAGGTCATGGTATGAATAGATGGCCAGGTCATGGAATGGAGTCATGAGTGATACAGGGATTGCCTGTGGAGGGAGAGGAAGAGAGTGTATGTTAAGTTTGTCAAGAAGTTCTGTGTCATTCCAAGAAATTGTTATGTCAGATTTTTTAATAATTTCCAGCTGGCGGGCTAGGGACATATACTTAAGTTGCTTGCGGGATAGAGATAGAGGATCTAGAGTGGTCATGGTGGAAGTTGATTTATTAAGGAGAGCTCTAGTGAGGATTCCCAGGTGACCTTGGTCGTTCATGGACTGGGTGAGGGCTGTTGCAGTAATCTGGGTGTATTCAGTGAGTAGGGAGGGCACCCCTAGTCCTGCCTCTGTTTTAGGGAGGTGGAGTGCTCTTGTCGGAAAAGATCTGGGAAGGGAGCAACAGAGTTTAACTGTTTTTAATACTGCTCTGTCAATGACGTGAATGTCGGTTAGTGAGAAGGGAGCTACTATCATGGGGTATTTAATAGCTGCTCTGACACATTGTGAAATTATTCGTAAGCATTGGGTGGGGGTTGCCCTGTTTTTAGCTTTGGTGAGGATACTCAGCCCTTTATTGTGAATGGTTTCAATAGTAGAGTGGAGTTGAGTTTTCCAATTTAAGGTAAGTGAGATGTGAACCCCCAAGTATTTGTAGGCTTGGTCAGGCGGCTGGTAGGTAGCATAGGAGTGGAATTTTATCTAGCCTTTGTTTGAGAGTGTTGTTGTGAGTAGGTTGAGAGGGGTGTGATTTGTGGAGTATGCCACTGACCACACATTTGGTGGCGTTAAGAGGAATGCCCGACCAGATGCTAAAAGTTTGAACTTTACCACATTGGATGCGAAGGTCCTCTGAGCTGCCGGTTAGGACAGCAGTGTCGTCAGCATACCCCAAGCTGCTGGTGTGGTGTTCATCTGCTGTTTTGGAGGGTAGGGATGCTGCTCTGTATCCTCGTCCCCCAGAACGGAGCCATCTGTGTAGGGGTTCTAGAAAGATAATGAAGAGTAGGTATCAGCATGTATAGCGGTGCTCTCACGCGTTTTATGACTTGGTGACTACTTATGTACTCCCTTAGAACTATCGGCTCTCCTGAGCCAGCTTCCCGTGGGACTGAGTCATCTTGAGATGACTCAGTGGCAGCTTCCTGTCACCTACGTCTCCGGTCTGATCTGTACCCTGTTAGGTTCCTGTCTACCGCCTCCTTTCACCACAGGTGCCCCTTTATGGGTCTCCTGTGTCTGTAACGTTATCCTTGTCTCCGTGTATAGATTGGTGCGTCTGTTCCGCTGCTTTAATCTACTGTCCACTCTACCGGAGTGATTTCAAGCTGATAGGTTACTGGGCTCCTCATCACTACCACTGCTTTGATAATGCAACTTCCGCGAGGGCCTCCTGCCGGCTTTGTGAAACTTACCAAACTTAATGGTGTTTCATGGGCTCGTGGGATCCGCAGTGTCATTGTGAGCAATGGATGCGACCGAATCCTCCCAACGGGGGTGAAGGTTCCTCTGGATTGGCTAGACGACTGTGCGCCAGCGGCCTCTGCTGCCGGAGAGGAGGATCCTTCCGCCATCAAGGAAGTAACCCCCCCGGTCAATCCTCCAACTTTACGGTTCCTTCTCTCAATGTTCGACGCCTTTCCTCTGATGTTGAGGATGTCCTGATGAAGCTGTGTTGTGTACAGACACAGATCATCCGTTGTGCATCAGACCCGCAGCCTCCTTTCGTCCCTTTCAATTATGATGAAGACTACTCTACTACTACTGATGATGAGGAGGACTTGAGAGTGCTACGAGTGCTGACTTCGGTGGCGTGACCCCATCTGCTGCTGCCACTCGTGTCTTTGAGACTTCCGCTGTTTCGCCGGTGTATGAGCCTGCTGATCAGCAGATGCCTAATCGAGAGCTTTCGCCTGTGTATCAGCCTCAGCCTTCGTCGGCGCCTCCCTTTGAGCCTGTTCCCCCGGCTTACCCGGAGGTGGCTAAGCCCACTTTCTTGAAGGGCTTTGCTTCTTTTTCCTCTGCATCTGCCCCCATGAGCGTGGCCTCCCTGGCTACCACACTCGCTCTCGCGAGGCTGCTGTTTCCTCTGCACGCACCTCTGCTGCTGGTGCCTCCCTGGAACCCCCTCCGCCTCCGCCGGTGGAGCTGCCTCCTGCCCCTGGCCCTCCTCCTATGCTATATACGCGGGTCATGCGAATCTTGGGAGCATCTGCTCACTTGTGGATCTCCTCCGACTTTGAACTTGCGGGACTACCGCCTGATCAACCAGGATCGACGGGATGGTGAGTCCTTGAACCGCTCTTTGTACGGTCGGATGGATATGCAGGCTACAATGGCAAATGTTAGTGTGAAGCTGAGGCATCGCCGAGTGATGGCTTTCTCTGAGCTTGGTACCAGGTGTCGTTCTTTTCTTGGTCCAGTCACTTCTGGGATTCTGTATCCCCCAGATCATGGTGTTTCCTTTGGTGGTACGAGGCGTAGTGATCACGAGAAGCTTGGTTATCAGTTTGTGCGAGTGCCTGTCCCTCTGTGTCCTGTTAGCCCAGATTTCGAGCTGCTTATGAGTGTTGCGAGGTCCATTCCTGTGATTAGGAACATAGACGACCAGCGCGCTCTTGACGCTGGTCTTGCTGCGGAGTATTTCATGGACATTCGTAGGTCCTTGGCTCCTGTCCCTTCTGCGATTGGAGCTGGGTCTAATACCCTCATTCATGGTGAGTCTCGGTTTGATCCTGCACTGTTCGGGTTCAGTGCACTGCCTCTCGAACGTCAGGAGTTCATGTGTTTAACTATGATGCTCGCGAACATGAAGGACGATATGGTCAAGGTATACCAGGACTTTGCCACCCCTCGGGATATCCTTTTGGATATCCGGAAGACGCAGTCTGATGCCCTTGCCTCTAGAGTCCCTCTCATGCGTATCGAACTTCATAATGCGCACATGGGCCCTTCTGACCGTGTCGATGATTTCTTTCGTATGGTTCGCAGTCTGTGCACTGACCTCCGCAGTGCTGGACATCCTGTCACTCAGCGCCACGCCATGGAAACCATTGTGAATGGGATCCGTTTGATCCGATTTGAATCGCTGCGGATCCAGTACGGTATGATGTTGGCTAACAGACAGACTGTAGATTACTGGTCTTGTCTGGAGGCATATCGGTCTCTCGACATTTTGAACATTGCTCTCCCCAGGTCCGACTCCAGGCATCCTGGTTGGTCCCGGGACGCTCCCCAGGTTCCTCCCAATGCTGCGTTTCAGCGTGGGCAGGGATCTGGTTCTCAGGGTTCTGGTTCCAACAAGCGACGTCTGGATTGCACTTGGGGCCCATGCCTCAGCAAGACGACCCACTCAGAGGATCGCTGTTTCACGAAGCATCCGCACCTGCGTAAGACCAAGCCTGGTGCACCGGTTTACCAATCCGGTGCCCATGGCCTTGGCCCTTCCAGGTGTGCTTACTCCGCGGCAGCTGGCCTCCTTGCAGGCTCAGATTGATGGGTATGCTTTGGACAAGAAATAGGAGGTACGCTCTGTCCTTTTCTCTTGCACTGCGAAATTTTCAAATGTCTGCAGCCCGAGCCTGTCTGAGGGTGTCTGGCATGTTGATTCTGGAGCTGGGATGTCAATCACAGGTGATATGTCTTTGTTCACTGTGTTTCATGCTTCTGAGACTGGGCCAGCAGTTAAATTTGGTGATGGTGTGGTTCAACGGTCTGTGGGTCAGGGTTCTATTGTGTTATGTAGTGATTGGTTACCAACACCAATCACTTTAACCAATGTTCTCTACATCCCACACTGTCCGGTGAACCTCATGTCAGTAAATGCTGTTGCCCATGCTCACAACTGCAAGATTTCTTTTGATAGTCTTAGTTGTACTGCCACACAGGGCTCTTCTGTTCTGTGGTCTTTCCCTGCCTCCAGTGATGGTGTGTACAAGTTTGCATGTAGGCCTTGTCACACCCCTCGTGGCCGTTTGTATGGTGCTGAAGATTATCCAGCTTTTGCTCTTGATGTTGATGAGGATGGTGGAGTTGTGATCCCTACCACTCCTGAATGGTTGTGGCATAGGCGGCTGGGTCACCCTGGCTATGATGCCATGCACAACCTTGTAAGGAAGGGTTTGGTTCAGAACTTACCCCTCACTCTCCAACAGGTGCAAAGACTGTCTAAGATCCATGTGATGCTTGTCAGAAGGCAAAGGGAAAACGTATCCCTTTTCCTAAAGAAGCAAAACTAGGATCCGTGCCCCATTACAACGCCTTCACTTGGACATCATGGGGCCATTTAATATTAGGGGCTTGCGTGGGGAGTTTTATGTTCTGTGTCTCACTGACCAATACTCTGGCTATGCTGAGGTCTTGTGCTTGAGAACCAGGGATGAAGCTCCCTTAGCAGTTCAAACTACCGTTTGTCAAGAAGTTCTGTGTCATTCCAAGAAATTGTTATGTCAGATTTTTAATAATTTCCAGCTGGCGGGCTAGGGACATATACGTAAGTTGCTTGCGGGATAGAGATAGAGGATCTAGAGTGTCTGGTGGAAGTTGATTATTAAGGAGAGCTCTGTGAGGATTCCCAGGTGACCTTGGTCGTTCATGACTGGGTGAGGGCTGTTGCAGTAATCTGGTGTATTCAGTGAGTAGGGAGGGCACCCCTAGTCCTGCCTCTGTTTTAGGAGGTGGAGTCTCTTGTCGGAAAGATCTGGGAAGGGAGCAACAGAGTTTAACTGTTTTTTTATACTGCTCGTCAATGACGTGAATGCGGTTAGTGAGAAGGGCGCTACTATCATGGGGTATTTAATAGCTGCTCTGACACATTGTGAAATTATTCGTAAGCATTGGGTGGGGGTTGCCCTGTTTTTAGCTTGTGTGAGATACTCAGCCCTTTATTGTGATGGTTTCAAATGTAGAGTGGAGTTGAGTTTTCCAATTTAAGGTAAGTGAGATGTTGAACCCCCAATTTGTAGGCTTGGTCAGGCGGCTGGTAGGTAGCATAGAGTGGAATTTTATCTAGCCTTTGTTGTAGAGTGTTGTTGTGAGTAGGTTGAGAGGGGTGTGATTTGTGGAGTATGCCACTGACCACACATTTGTTGGCGTTAAGAGAATGCCCGACCAGATGCTAAAGTTTGAACTTTCCACATTGGATGCGAAGGTCCTCTGAGCTGCCGTTAGGACAGCAGTGTCGTCAGCATACCCCAAGCTGCTGGTGTGGTGTTCATCTGCTGTTTTGGAGGGTAGGGATTGCTGCTCGTTATCCTGTCCCCCAGAACGGAGCCATCTGTGTAGGGGTTCTAGAAAGATAATGAAGAGTAGGTATCAGCATGTATAGCGGTGCTCTCACGCGTTTTATGACTTGGTGACTACTATGTATCCCTTAGAACTATCGGCTCTCCTGAGCCAGCTTCCCGTGGACTGAGTCATCTTGAGATGACTCAGTGGCAGCTTCCTTCACCTACGTCTCCGGTCTGATCTGTACCCTGTTAGGTTCCTGTCTACCGCCTCCTTTCCCCACGGTGCCCCTTTAGGTGTCTCCTGTTCTGTACGTTATCCTTGTCTCCGTGTATAGATTGGTGCGTCTGTTCGCTGCTTTAATCTACTGTCCACTCTACCGAGTGATTTCAAGCTGATAGGTTACTGGGCTCCTCATC
This sequence comes from Chlamydomonas sp. ICE-L, assembly GCA_013435795.1. Taxonomy (NCBI): domain Eukaryota; kingdom Viridiplantae; phylum Chlorophyta; class Chlorophyceae; order Chlamydomonadales; family Chlamydomonadaceae; genus Chlamydomonas; species Chlamydomonas sp. ICE-L. Next base: position 172,699 of record JACBWV010000588.1, read on the forward strand.
ACTAACCACTGCTTTGATAATGCAACTTCCCGGGCCTCCTCCGGCTTTGTGAAACTTACCAAACTTATGGTGTTTCATGGGCTCGTGGGATCCGCAGTGTCATTGTGAGCAATGGAGGCGACCGATCCTCCCAACGGGGGTGAAGTTCCTCTGGATGGCTAGACACTGTGCGCCAGCGGCCTCTCTGCCGGAGAGGAGGATCCTTCCGCCATCAAGGAAGTAACCCCCCCCGTCAATCCTCCAACTTACGTGTTCCTTCTCTCAATGTTCGACGCCTTTCCTCTGATGTTGAGGATGTCCTGATGAAGCTGTTGTTGTGTACAGACACAGATCATCCGTTGTGCATCAGCAGCCCGCAGCCTCCTTTCGTCCTTTCAATTATGATGAAGACACTCTACTACTACTGAATGATGAGGAGACTTGAAGACGTTACGTAGTGCTGACTTCGGTGGCGTGACCCCATCTGCTGTCTGCCACTCGTGTCTTTGAGACTTCCGCTGTTTCGCCGTTGTATGAGCCTGCTGATCAGCAGATGCCTAATCGAGAGCTTTCGCCTGTGTATCAGCCTCAGCCTCGTCCGGCGCCTCCCTTTGATGCCCTGCCCCCGCCCTCCTCCTCCCCCGCGTATACCCTGATCCTGTTTGTATAAGGTAGGCTGAGGTGGTTGAATGTCCCATCTTGGTGCCACTGTCTGTGTGTCAATTTTCAAAGTTTGGTGACCAAGGGTTTGGTTGTCAGCCTAAATCCTGGGATGTGGCCCATTGTCCTTGTTGTTGAAGGGTATAAGTGGGGTCCTTCCAGGGTTTACGTGTGTGGTTAATGGGAGTAGTTTTCAAGGTGGGTTATTGGTCGTAGTCTATTGTCCCAAAAGTCAACAAGGTGATGACCCCTGTGAGATTGGGATTTCCAATGTATGTGAAGGTAGTGGAGGTAGGAGATGTGCTGTGGTGGTCTGGTATCCTGTTGTGTAGGAGTTGATTGTTCTTTGTGCATGATGGTTTGGGCCCTTGAACGTGGACACATTGAAGTGACTAGTTTTCGTCCTTGTAGGAGCGCTGCCCCCGCCAACCAGCTCGTGATGGTGCAGGGCTTTGTTTGGGATCCCGTAGGTCAGGTGGAGCAGGCGCGCCCTGTGATGCCAGGTGCGGCTGCTGGCGGGATTCATGGCCTCGCTGACCGTCAGGGTGTGAGGTGGGAGTTCTTCTATATTCCCGGTAAAATTTCGAGGTGTAGGAGTGACGGATCCAAGATTGCACAAGTCAGTGGCTGCTGCCCAGGTGGCATCTGCTGGGGCAGCCCCATGCTTTGATGCCTCGTGACTTTGCCTCGTTCTGCGTGGGCCACGGATCCCACCATTGGTTTCCTTCCAGGTCCCCAATGATCCGTCCTCGTAGTCTGCGTCATTAAACGTGGCGTTAGGTTGTACCCTGGGTGGGGGGTGGAAGGGGTCAATAGAAGCAGTGAGAATTTACGTTATCGGTTGTGTTCTGCGCCTTAGCGTAACCGGGGGGCGCTAGTTGTCGGTGTTGGATATAGGAAGGGGTCAGGTGTAGTGGGCGCGACAGTTTGGAGGGAGGTAGGTGACGCGTGAGGCGGTTCAGGGACGTTTGTGTTTTTAGTAACTTTGTGTAAGGTGATAAGGAGAGAAATCTGTGTGCTGACAAGGGTGGAGTTTTCCCATGGGTGACTGGAGTTGACCGTCATGGGATGAAAGATAGATGGCCAGTCATGAAGGGAGTCTTACTTCCATTACATTCGTAAAGTCTCGTGACCCCGCGAGTGTTAACTCTGGTGCTTTAATAAACAAAATAAAAAGCCCCACACAGCAAAAAAACCCAGTTACATTCAGGGTGTTCGAGACCAAACCCCCAACTCCCACCACGCGGTTTGTGGTGGCGTAGGTATTAAACAACCCCTTAAGCAGGACCCAGATCGCAACCACTTACATCGCGAGGTAAGCAACAAATGAGAGTCTCAAGTAGAACAAAAGGGATATAACTTCCGGTGCCACTAGCAGTCCTGGCTTCCTGTCTTGCTCTTCTACAGTAGAAATAGCGGCCTAAGTTCTCCAAAAAGACTTAGTTGCCATTCCCGTCGTAAAGGTTCGAATTGTAATCGCAGAATTAAAAAAAAAAAAAAAAAAAACAGTCCATCGGTTCGTCGGTACCTCATGGACATGCCTATAAATTCTCTGTAAACAGATTCTGGTACCGAGGCGATATAGTCATGAGTTATACGGGATTGCCTGTGAGGAGAGGAAGAGAGTGGTATTAAGTTTGTCAGAGTTCTGTGTCATTCCAAGAACTTGTTATGTCCAATTTTTTAATAATTTTCCAGCTGCGGGCTAGACATATACTTATTGCTTTGCGGATAGAGAGAAGGAATCTAGAGTGGTCATGGTGGAAAGTTGATTTATTAAGGAGCTCTCTAGTGAGGATTCCCAGTTGACCTTGGTCTTCATGGCTTGGGTGATGGCTGTTGCAGAATCTTGGGTTTTATTCATAGTAGGATGGAACCCTAGTCCTGCCCTGTTTTAGGGAGGTGGAGGTCTCTGGTCGAAAAGATCTGGGAAGGGAGCAAAGATTTTAACTGTTTTTAAATACTGCCTGTCAATGACGGAATGTCGGTTAGTGAGACGGGGCTACATCCAGGGGGGGTCTTTAATAGCTGCCTGACACCTTGTGAATATTATTCGTCAGCATTGGGTGGGGTTTCCCTGTTTTTAGCTTTTGAGGATACTCAGCCCTTTTTTGTGATGGTTTCATAGTAGAGGTGGAAGGTTTAGTTTTTCCCATTTAAGGTAAGTGAGATGTGAACCCCCAGTATTGAGGCTCGGTCAGAAGGCTGCTGGTAGGTAGCTCGGAAGTTTCTAGTGGAATTTATCTAGCCCTTTGTTTGAGAGTTTTTTTGTGAGTAGGTTGAGAGGGTGTGATTTGTGGATATGCCACTGACCACACATTTGTGGCGTTAAAGGAGGAATGCCCGACCCGATGCTAAAAGTTTGAACTTTACCCCACATTGGATGCGAAGGTCCTCTGACTGCCTGGTTAAGACAGCAGTGTCGTCAGCATCCCCAAGGCTGCTGGTGTGGTGTCATCTGCTGTTTTAGAGGTAGGGGGATCTGCTCTGTATCGCTCGTCCCCCAGACGAGCCACTGTGTATGGGTTTTCTAGAAAGATAATAAGAGTAGGGGGGATAGAGTATCCCCCTGGATGGTGCCCCTAGGGATGGGGATGGGGAGCCAGGTGTATTTTTAAGGATATTGTGAGTCGAGTTTTTTGGTGTAAAGATCCTTTAATAGTGTTATAATGTCGTGGGTGTAACCCAAGCGGTGCATGATCAGAGAAGTTTTGGTGATCAATCATGTTAAAAGCAGAGCTAAAGTCGAAGTAGGCAGCATAGAGGTCCTGGTGGAAGAGGGCAGCGTCCTCAATGTTGTGGAGTAGGTTCAAGAGTTGTCTATAGGTACTTTTGTCTTTTCTGAAACCTTCTTGGCAGGCGCTAAGAATGTGGTTGGTTTCAGAGTAGGTAGTAATAGTGTTAGTAACAAGGGAGGTCCAGAGTTTGGCTACAAGCCATTGTTAGCCTATTGGCCTGTAGTTTTGAGTAAGCAGGATCTGATTTTTTGTAGAGCATGACTGTGTGTAGTTTTTCCAGCAGTCTGGTTGTTTCTCCCAGGATCCATAACTATCTGCATGAGTTTGTGTTATGTGAGGTGCATTTCCTGTGTGGGCACATAAGGTAATTCATTAGGGTATGCCGTCTGGGCAGTGGCTTTGTTGGTAGAGAGTTGCCTAATACGTCATCAATAGGTGGTTGAGGAGGAGAGAAAGTGTAGGGAGAGTCAGTGTTTGTATGGAGTTTGCTGGAGTTTTCAAGTGGATTTTGTCTGTGTGTATTTCCCATGGAGGGGGGGTGGCTTGTCGTGTTTAGTCATCTGAGATGGGTGGAAGTGGGAGGTGCCATGAGTTTTTTCCCATATGTTTTAGTCATAACGTCCAGGAGACCCTGGGTGCTAGTGCTGAGTGTGTGTGTTGGATGCGTCCAGTAGAGCAGTGTGTGTGGGGTGTGATTTCAGGAGAGAAAATTATCCTGTGAGTTTGTCGTGCTTGTGACCTGAGCGCGTCGGAATTTCTTAATGGAGGCGGTTGCTCTCTCCTCTTTGAGTGGCAACCTGCATGTGACTATTCTATAATACTACTTGTTTGATATCAGCAGTTAAGGAGAGACAATAGTCAGAGAGGAGTAATTTTGAAAGTGCTGTTGTATTTTTAATTTTAGTGGAGGTGAGGTATGTGCCTGCCGTGTGAGGTGTGCTTCTAAGTTCCATGTATTGTTGTCGGTCAAGGTGGTTGGAAGCTGTTCGGAGTGCTTTATGGGTTTTATAATGGTAGTTAAGTCTCTGTAGGTTTTGGCAGTTTTTCTTGGCAGGAAGGTACCTGTGTACTAGGCTTGGGTAGGGCAGGGTCAGTCATGATGTAGAGAGCTTGGTTGAAAGAGTGACCATGAGATGATTTGTCAATGCTGTTACCGTCTTCTGGTATGGTGGCCGTTTGAGTTCTTGTCAATAGATGGAAATGTGTGCAGATTTTATTATCTTGCTCCCAGTAAGTTTGTGCGTATAGTCCAGGCTTGACTATGTTAATGTAGGCTGTTCCGGATGATGGAGAATTGATAATTGGCTTCTTTAGCTTTGGCCAGTGTCTTTTTTGCTTGAGAGGAGCTGCAGTTGAGGTGTTGGCTTGTGAGGTGGTATATTCAGGTTAGGAGGGGGAAAGAGAGAGGAGGTAAATGGTGTTGTTCCAGGTCAAGTGGTCCAGTGTGTCTCCCATTTGTTTTGGCATTTTTGTCATCCCGTTGGTTGCATTTGTGGGGTTGATGAGAATGATGTCCATCTATCCTGCTACTGTAGGAAGTGTTTGTCCTGAGTAAGTGTGGGGACGTGGTGACGGTGAAATGTGACTTGGATATTGATTAAGGTGTTTGTAGTGGGGGCTTGGTCCTCCAGGTGCTTGATTGTGTTGCTTCTATCAGTAAGGTAGTAGGCTGCATTCCAGTCTCCCCCTGCAATATAGTGATGAGAGGGGTTTTGGGATATAATGTAGTGAATGTGTTCATAAATTCGGGCTCTTTTGGCAGGGTCATTGCAGGGCATGTAGACGCCTAAATGTGGGTAGTGTTGTTAATAGTTTGATGAGTTGAGATGACCAGCTATGTCAGTGGGGACTCCATGTTTAATTGGATGTGTAGTAAGAGTCTTTTTTATAAGTGTGATAACTCCAGCTGAGCGGGTTACAATGTTGTCTGCATTGGTAGCTTGCTTAATGGTTTTGCTGCTGTGATGAAAGTGGTAGTCAGATAGGTCTTGTTTGATCATATTAATTTAGAACCTGTGTTGTTAGAGGTGAGTTTTGTTTCGGTGAGAATAGCAATGTCTGGCTCATTAGTTCGAATATGGTCGTAGAGTGTTTCCCAGGATGAGAAGATGCCTCTGCAGTTGGAAGTGATAATGTTAGTGAGATAGAGTGCAGTTTGCTGCTGTTGAACAGGATATGAGGTAGTGTGGGTTATTTTAATTCTTTTCGTTGGAAGGGTTTTTGTGGTGAGTCTGGGGGGGAGTAGGTTTCTTGGTAGGAGGTTCTGCTCCAAAGATCCTGCTCTGGCGCATCTTGTTGCTGTCGGGTATGGCAGGTCTAGTAGGGATAGGAAGGTTAGTCCTTGGGAGGTTGAGTTGTATCCCTGGGGTTTTTTTTGGTGGTCGGTGATTCATGTGTAGAGTTTGAGTGGAGGGAAGTGGGGTTGCAACGGGTAGAGGTTCTTTTAGGTTTCTTAGATTTGGGAGGCTCCTCATCATCAGAGACAAGGTCTACAGTTTCTGTAGAAGCTGGGGGCTCTGTAGGATCTGCAGGGTGAATGTGATCTGTAGGGTGTGGAAGGTCTGAGAGAAGTTGTTGAAGTTGTGAGGAGTCTGTAAGATCCATCTGGTCTGTAAGAACTATCTGGTCTGAGGAGTCGGTAGCATTGTGAGTAAGAGTGGTAGGTAGGTCTATAATGATAGTTTGAGTTGGGTTGTTTGGTTCATAGTAAATTTCAGGCTGGAAAAGTTGAGGGCAGGGTAGTCCAGATGTGTCTGTAAGGGTGTAAATGTGCCCTTGAAGATGTTGCCAGTCAGGAGGCTTTAGGGGATAGGGGCCTTCAAAGTTCATATCCCACCACTTACCGTCCAGTTGCTTAATGGCCTTAGCATGTCCATATCCAGAGTGATAATGTAGGAGGAAGCAAGAGCAGTTGGTAGGGATGCGTTGTAGGATCTGCATCTGTGAGCTGCCCAGCATGATACCTTCAGAGTAGGTCAGTGAAGTCCCTGCGATTTCTGTGTGGGGGCTAATATGGTGGGGAATGTATCTTGGGTTGGTGTGCTTAGTAAGGAGGCCAAGGTGAGATTTGTTGGAAGAAAGGTAGAAATTAATAAGATTGCTAGAATAGTTACCAGTGAGACTGTCATAGTGCCCTTCTAGGGTCCATTGTTGGCACGTATAGTTGCGCACATGAGTGTCTAATTTTACAGAAAAGTCTAGGATTTCGTCAAGATCAAGAGCTTTGTACCCCAGGTAAATGTTGATGGAGTGTATTTGGCAGTTGGAGTCGATTTGGGGTTCCCAATATGGGAGATTGGTGCGGTGGGTGGTCTGGGTTGTTTGTACGGCGGGGGTGGGGGTGGTGGCTTGGTCCTCCTCCATGGGGTCCTCCGGGAGGTCCTCCTCCATAGGGTTGATGGGGTTGTGATCTAGCCATGCTTCATTGGGTTGTCCTGGTTGTAGTGTATAGGTGTGGCCCTGGATGCTCGCCCATTTACGAGGGGTGTTCAGGAGAATGGGTTGGTGTTTGAGAGAGTCTATCAAGTACCACTCACCCTGGAAGTGTTTGATTGTGGCTGCATGGCCAAATACCGTGCTGAAGTTGAGTATGCATGCCTGGTGGGGGGTGGAGGCGCTCTAATATCTGTTCCTTTGTGCTGCCCGGCATGATGCCCTTGGGGTATGTCTCTCGGTGTCCATGGTTAGGAAGGGGAAGCTGAGCAGGGGTGTAAGGGGGGTTATACAACGGGGTGAGGATGCCCACAATGGGGTGGTGTAGATGCAGGAAGGAGCTAAGCAGGGGGACTGAGAAGTTGCCTGGCCGTGTCCAGTTGTGTAGTGCTCGTCCCTAATTCTAACGGCGGCTGGTGTGGAGGTGATCAGCGTATGCGAGGATAGCTAGGGGTTCTATGTACGGACCTCCTAGGTAGGTATTTATGGCGTGGGACTGGCAGAAATTATATGCTTGGGGTTCCCAGTATGGGAGGTGGGGTTGGGAGGGGAGAAGAGGGAGGGGGAGAGGGGGTTGGTCTCCTCCTCTACACGTGGGGTGGGGGGGTGGGCAGTTGGATCTGGATGTGTTTAGGCTGGTGGGGATGGCTGGGTGGGGGAGGCTGGTGGTGGCCTGGGGACCCCCAAGTTGGCTATTCATTGAGTGGGCCTGGCAGAGGTCGAATACTTGAGGTTCCCAGTATGAGGGGTGGGGCGGGGGTAGGGGGGTATGGAGTGGGGGCGAGGTCTGACCCCTTCCTCTACAGGTGGGGTGAGGGGGCAGGCAAGCGGGTTGAGGTGTAATTAGGCTAGTGAGGATGGTGAGGTGTATGAGGCTGGTGATGACCTGGGGAGTCACGAGGGATAATAGAAGCAGGTGGTTACCGGGAGGTAATATAATAGCATGGAGGTTCCGATGATGAGGCAGGGGGCGGCAGGGGACCACGTCTTCTTACATGAGCATCTCCGTGCCTTATAGATAAAAGCCTTGCTGCCTCTTCCCTGTCTACGTCTAGTAGCTCTGTTTAGGGTAGGGGGGGGGCAGTCTGGCAGGGTCAGGTAGATGCATGTGGTGATTAATGCCCATCCCGCTATTATAATGTTCCATAGTATGAGCCCCTGGGCCCATGCGTCTGAGGCATAGGGAGTGAGCCACCCCCGAAAAATACTAGAAATGGTATCACCATGAGGGCACATGCTCAGGTATGGATTTACCCAGGAGTGTCTTTGGGCCATCCTCTGATCACACCTAGGTTGCACATGGTGTACATATTGGGCCAGGGTGCCTACTCTACCGGATGCTTTTGGGGAGAGGGGCTTTAGCTTCTTTGTGGGAAGGCTTGTTACTTCTTTGGGGGAAGATTTGTGCTTCTTTGGAGGAAGGCTTGTTGCTCCTTTGTAGGAAGACTTGCTCGTTTGTAATGAGGCTTGTTGCTTCTTTGTAGGAAGACTTGTGCTCGTTTGTAATGAGGCTTGTTGCTTCTTTGTAGGAAGACTTGTGCTCGTTTGTAATGAGGCTTGTTGCTTCTTTGTAGGAAGACTTGTGCTCGTTTGTAATGAGGCTTGTTGCTTCTTTGTAGGAAGACTTGTGCTCGTTTGTAATGAGGCTTGTTGCTTCTTTGTAGGAAGACTTGTGCTCGTTTGTATTGAGGCTTGTTGCTTCTTTGGAGGAAGACTTGTGCTCTTTTGGAGAGAGGCTTGTGCTCCTTTGGGGGGAGACTTGGTGTTTATTATGATGATGACTTTTTGGTGGGGGCATGCTGTGTGTGAAGGGTCGTACGATGGTTTGATTGCAAGGTGGCATGGTCTCCTCAGGTGGGTATTGACAGCAAGTTGGTGATCTAGATTTTGGGTGTTGGCATGGTCACCTGGTCGCATGGTTGCATGGTTGAGAAATCGTCTCATGTGGGTCCTGGCGGCAGGTTGGTGATCTGAGTTCGCTGCATTGCCCTGATCGCATGGTCGCGTTAGGTTGGAATTGGTAGCAAGGCGGTGTTCTATATTCGCAGAGCCGCTAGTATGGATCTTACCCTGCTTCGGCTTTTCTCCTTGCTTATGCAATTCTTGTGCGGCACGGGGGCTAATTTTGTACATGATTGGGCAAGTTGTGTCGCGCTTGAGCTGTTCGAGTGATGAGGCCTTAGTATTTGTGGTAGTTGCCAGGAGTCGTTTATGACGATCGGTCTGCGGGTCCGCGTTCAGAAGGGTAATGTGACGCTCGGTGGGAAGGTCCGCGTTCGAAAAAGCAGGTAGCTGTCCTGGGTACCTGCATGGAGGGGGAAAGTGTTCGTTAGTAGGTTTCTCGATTGCATGGAGCCTTCGCTCCTGGCAGCGACCATCAAGAATGCACCAGGGATACGCGCTTTGCATCCCCCCCTGTTGGGAAGTCCAGGGAGAGGCGCATTCTGTCCGGAAATTCATACTTCCGACTGCCCAGAGGTGCAGCCGACCAAAATAACCGCATATCACCCTGCGATCACAGCGATTGCTGCGACTCGCGTCAGATGTTGAAGACAGCCACTTCGATAGCAGCATCGCCTCTGCGGAAGCATGAGCTCCTGTTTGGTTGCAGTTTCGGGGAGAGTTGACCAAAACTGCACGAAACAGAGAGCAGGTGGTATCATTCGGTAGCGCAGACGCAGGAGGACGCGAATGCGCTACGCGAATGCTAAGAAGGAGAATGAGTAGCGAGAAGGTTACATGGGAAATTCGAATGGTTTAGTCCCTAGCATCCAGACTTCCCCATCTGTTGTAGCAATGGGGAATAGGACAATGATAATTTTTATAGTTTTGTGGGGGTGCCTCGAAAATACGGAAACCCTCCTCCTGTGTGTGTATGTTTACAGTCCATGAGTGGCGAAAAAAGGTAGAGTAACTTCAAGTTACTAACTTGCCCAGCCTTCAAAACAGGAAATGCAAGGGTAAGTCGCTAGTTGATTGCCTAGACCAATTGTTGTTGTTACTAGAACAAAACAAGGGTCTGGCTGTCTGACTGTGCTTATTTTACCAGTTACTTGCCCAGCCTTAAAAACAGGAAATGTTTAAAAAACAAGCTCTCGTGAACTGAACCAAAAAAATCGTAAACGATTGGGGCCCTAAGTCCGTGATATGCAGGTCATTTATTTAATTTGACATGCCTCGTCCAGTCGGCCTCCGTCTCCCTGCCGCCCCCCACACCATAAGCGGGGTGCAGCTTGCAGGATCGCTAGTCTTGGGGGGTACGAGGGTATTGGTGTCCCAAAGTAATCAGCCACGCGCCCGTAAGTTACTAAACCACTATTTAACGGGCTCGGAATGCTCCCGCCTCACTTAGACCCTAGGGTTAGAGCTTTCAGGCCTGTATAGGGGAACCATATATCTAGCTTGGGTGGGTGGATGCTGGCTTGAAGTTGAGTGGGCTACAAACTAGGGGCCCGATTAGGTTTGAGGGTTTACAACTTTTTAATATGGGGGAAATACAGGATCTGTTTTGTTTTGGGTACCTGATTTTTCTTGTTCACTTTTTGTGGGGTCTTGGTCACAGTTCATGGTCACTGTTTTTTCAGTTAAGTGCGAAAAGCTTGTTCTGCCGTGTGTTGCTCAGTTGTGCCTTACCCCTTCCTGGTTGGTGGTGTCATTGCGTGTGACTAGTCACAACGTGTGTGTGTGCAGGGGTAGGTGCTGTGAAATCTGCAGGGCCAACCTCTTCACACTCGTGGACCTTGGACCATAAAAGCCTAATATAGCAAGAAACTTTCGAACTGAAGGGGAAGGTAAAATTAATCTTACACAAGTATTTACACATTTTTTGCTATGTGGGTGCTTTTTTCTTTTTGTTTAAAGCACAGAGTCTCATACACCCTCGCGGTGTCAAGTAGACTTTAACATGTAATGTAAATGCAATTTTTGGGGGCACCGACTTTCATGCTACGTGGAAATGTCAGAAAAGTTGGACCCCCCCCCCCCCCCCCCCCCCCCTCCCCCAAAAAAGGCAAACATAACTGTGCATTAAATTAGAGACCTACAAACCCAACACATGGGCCATAGAGAGATATCACGGGGTGGTATGGTTATTTAATCAAGATGTTGGGGATGTGAGGTGCCTTGTAACTTTTGGACACCCCTAAAGGCATGTGGTAGGGCGCACAAGGCTTAGGCCTATGGCGCCACATTTCTGTAAGCACAACGTCGCTTTAGGCGAATTTCATCTTCCTTAATGCATCATATCAAGAATACTTGGTCTGAACTTTACTTGTGTATCATGAGCACTCCCTACATAGGCATGCCTTAATGGGGTAGCCTAGGCAGTGCCATGTGGCATATATTTGCAAGGACGTAGCACGTGCATGGTGCACACCTAGCAGCTCTACCTCCTATGGACGTGTACTACATACATCCCCCAAAACATGCCACATGGGTACCCAGACACAGCTTGTAAATTGGTCCGTTCACTTGTATATTTTAAAGTTCCACCCGAGGTGTGTGTGTGGGATGTGAATATATAGCCCATTTACATCAGATTTGAGGCATGGGAATACAAGGAGCACCTAGCAAAAGGATGGCCAAGCACCAAATCATTAAAATACTTGTACAAGGACCCAACTGCAACCCATACCCAATGTGACTAATCCATCGTCACATGAGATATAAAAAAACATACATGGGCTTAAACCTTGGGGACCCTTTAGTATGGGGTGGCCTCGGGTATGTCAACGACCGCAGCTCTTCTCGGCTCCTCTCCCCAGCCAGCCACCCCTTTTCAGGGTTCGTTATTTCCCTTCGGGTTTTCACGTCTCCCGCGGAGTAACCTCCCCCCTTTTGTCAGTTTATCCGCACTCTTACATTTAGTTCTCATCCAGCTTCCTGCTTATTATCACTGACCATGGCCTCGGCCGATAACTTGCGCATCCTGCGCCAGCTGCAGACCTCCCCGGATAACCGAATCTGTAGCGACTGCGAGACCAAGAACCCTCAGTGGGCCAGTGGTGCGAAGCTGTCGATGCTATCGATGCATTTGGATCTAGTGCGAGCATGTTCTGGTGCGGTGCGGCTAGCTTAACTGGCTGCTTTTGTTGCTTGCAGTCAGCTATGGTACTTTCTTCTGCCTCGAGTGCTCTGGCAGGCACCGAAGCTTGGGAGTGCATCTGTCCTTCGTCAGGTACTGCGCCGCGCTGCATTTCTTGCTTATCGCGTATTCTGTTTGCAGGGTTTGCTTAGCTAGACAGCATGTCTGACCGAATTCAATGTCATGACAGCCACCGTGCATGCTTGAACTCGCATCTGATGGAGCTAACACAGGCGCCGAAATTTGCGTCTCAGTGCATTTCGATCGAATTCGCAAATTTCTGTTGGACAGCCATGCCCATGTCCCCTCCCCCCCCCCCCCCCCCCCCCCCCCCCCCCCCCCCCCCCCCATCCCTTGAGATTTGTCCAAATTGGCGACTCCTGCTTCAACTCAATTTTGCGGAATTGAAGATAGGAGCAGGATGTTCGTCCTGTCCAAAGACTGTTTTTGTGTTTCTCGCCTTCCGCTGCTCCCCTGCCCGCGTGACCGCCACACCTCGAAGCTCGAAGCTGCGGACTGCTTTAGTGCAGATCGGCAAAATTCTAAGCGTACATTGCACTCCCTCGGACGCGAGCGTTTGCCCACCAACTTACACCTAAGCCCTGTTGCAGTCCTACTGCCACAGGCATGAGTGTAACCACCCCCCAGATCACCCCCACTCTCGCTCGCCATTTGTCAGAATCCTCTGCCCTCTTAGTTATTGCATCACTTCTTTACCCCACTTCTACTAGATCTGTGTCCATGGATGCCTGGTCGAATGATCAACTGAAAAAGATGCAGTGTGGAGGCAACGCAAAGATGAACGCTTTCTTCAAGCAGTACGGTGTTGAGAAGAGCATCGACATTGTGGAGAAGTACAACTCCAAGGCTGCCGAGGTACGAGAGAGAATGAGTTGCGGGGTATATAATAATTCTATATCCGTTTGAGGGTCTGAAGGTTGTGAGTGTGTTAGGTTTGTTGTGTGCAAGTTGTAGCTGCTGTATATATATAGCTGTTGTGGCGGGCCGTGTCTGCGTTTGTGTGTGCATGCGCTAGGGGTAGGTGTAGAGCGTGTGGCAGAGCACGGGTGTGGGTGATCAAGTTGCTGCTGTTATAGCACCCCTCAATGAGGTTTGATGGCACATTGCTTGGGCTCAGTTTGGTTGAGGGTTAGGTTTGCTTGCTGAAAGCTGTTTTTATCTCGGCGGTTGACATAAAATGCTACAACCTGCTATTGTTTCGGTGGTTGACGCTCCCTGCCCTCTTTCCTCTCACACTTCAATCGCGAGAAATTGAAAGCTGTTTTTGTCTCGGTGGATGACATACGATGCTACAACCTGCTATTTTGTTGGTTGTTTACGCTCCTTGCCCTCTTTCCTCTCACACTTCAATCGCGAGAAATTGAAAGCTGTTTTTGTCTCGGTGGATGACATACGATGCTACAACCTGCTATTTTTTCGGTTGTTTACGCTCCTTGCCCTCTTTCCTCTCACAGTTCTATCGCGAGAAGTTGAAAGCTGAGGTGGAGGGCCGCCCCTACACCGCTCCTAACCCCTCCTCTGTGCCCAAGCCAGCTGCCAGGGGATCAAGCATGGCAGCCTCCAGGTCTGGAGGTGGTAATGGTGGAAAGAAGGATGATTGGGGAGACTGGGGAGATGAGGTGAGTGGATGTTGGGATAGCTGGGAATAACGGCACACGCACACACACAAGGACAGTGTTTTTGACATGTGTCCCACCATTGCGGAAAATTCTTGGAGTATGGGTACACTCACAAGGGTAGTGTTTTTGATATGTGTCATGCCATTGCGGCAAGTACATTGGGGGGGGGGGGGGGGGGGGGGGGGGGGGGGGGGGGGGGGGGGCACATGAGCAATATTGTTGACAAGTGTCAGGCCATTGCGGAAAATCCAGGGAATAACGGCATACACACGCACAAAGGTAGTTTTTTTGACATTTGTCACGCCATTGCAGCAACTTGTTTAAGTGTGTGTGGTGGTGGGGGGGGGGGGGGGGGGGGGGGGGGGCGCACATAGGCATTCTTGTTGACAAGTTTCAGGCCGGCGCACATAGGCATTCTTGTTGACAAGTTTCAGGCCATTGCAGAAAATTCAGGGACGGGGGGCGCGCACAGCACACACAATAGCAACATTTTTGACTTGTATCAGGCCATTGCGGCCAATTCTGAGAAGGGGAACACACATACACACACACTTCAGCCGACCCACACGAACCCACATACACTTTAGTAGGGTAAGGGGCGTGGTGGCTAGGGCAGTACTCATACAATTCAGCTGACCCACACTAACCCACGTACACTTTAGTAGGGTAAGGGGCGTGGTGGCTAGGGCAATACACTCACACTTCTGCAGGCACGCACTAACCCACGTACACTTCAGTAAGGTACGGGGCGTGGTGGCTAGGGCAATACACATACAACTCAGCAGACCCACACTAACCCACGTACACTTCAGTAAGGTACGGGGCGTGGTGGCTAGGGCAATACACATACAACTCAGCAGACCCACACTAACCCACGTACACTTTAGTAGGGTAAGGGGCGTGGTGGCCAAGGCATCGGTAGCAACGCTGGCTTCTTAGGGAAGGGGGGCACCCCCCCCACACACACACATAGGCAATCTTTTTGACATCTATCAGGCCATTGCGGCAAATTAAGAGAAGGGGGGTACACATCCACACATACACACACTAACCCACTTGCACATGTGCATGGGAAGGGACGTGGCTGCCAGGGCAATACACACACAATGTATCAAACATGCACTAACCCACATACACATGTGCATGGGAAGGGACGTGGCTGCCAGGGCAATACACACACAATGTATCAGACACACACTAACCCACATACACATGTGCATGGGAAGGGACGTGGCTGCCAGGGCAATACACACACAATGTATCAGACACACACTAACCCACGTACACATGTGCAGGGTAAGGGACGCGGCGGCCAAGGCACCGGTAGCAACGCTGGCTTCTCAGGGAAAAGCGAGTACACTGCCTCACAGTATGAAGCGCCAGCCAAGGGCAAGGAGGAGTTCTTTGCGCGCACGATGCAGGTAATCCCTCCCTCTGGTGTCAGCCTTCTCTCTCTCGTCATTCATCAGGACTAGGACCAGCACAAGCATCAGCATTAGCACCAGCATTAGCACAAGCATCAGCACCAGCATTAGCACAAGCACAAGCATGATCATAGCCACAGGGTCATTCATTCATGAATGCTTGCACTCATGACATAGTCGCTAGCACGATGCAGGTAATCCCTCCCTCTGGTCTTTGCCTTCTCTCTCTCGTCATTCATCAGGACTAGAACCAGCACAAGCATCAGCACCAGCATTAGCACCAGCACAAGCATGATCATAGCCACAGGGTCATTCATTCATGAATTCTTGCACTCATGACATAGTCGCTAGCATGATGCAGGTAATCCGTCCCTCTGGTGTTTGCCTTCTCTCTCTCGTCATTCATCAGGACTAGAACCAGCACAAGCATTAGCACAAGCATCAGCACCAGCACAAGCATCATCAGCCATACGGTCATTCATTCATGAATTCTTGCACTCATGATGTAGTCGCTAGCACGATGCAGGTAATCCGTCCCTCTCGTGTCTGCCTTCTCTCTCTCGTCATTCATCAGGACTAAGACCAGCACATGCATTAGCACCAGCATTATCACCAGCACAAGCATCTTCAGCCAAAGGGTCATTCATTCATGAATGCTTGCACTCATGACATGGTCGCTAGCACGATGCATGTTATTCCTCCCATTGGTGTCTGCCTCCCCTCTCTTGTCATTCATCAGGGCCAGCATTTGCACAATAGCACCAGGACAAGCTTCATCAGCCAAACGGCCATTCATTCATGAATGCTTGCACTCATGACATGGTCGCTGGCACGGTGCAGGTAATCCCTCCCTCTGGTGTCTGCCTCCCTCTCTTCCTCATTGATGTTTTGGTGCGCACGATGCAGGTTACCCCTCCCTCTGCCTCCCTCATTCATCAGCACCAGGAACAGCATTAGCACCAGGAACAGCATTAGCACCAGGAACAGCACTAGCATCAGCTCCAGCATCAGCATCATCAGCCATAGGGTCATTCATTCATGAATGCTTGCACTCATGACATGGTCGCTAGCACGATGCATGTTATCCCTCCCTCTGGTGTCTGCCTCCCTCTCTTGTCATTCATCAGCGCCAGGACCAGCATCAGCACCAGCACTAGCACCAGCACTAGCACCAACTCCTATTCTTCCCTTTGGTGTCTGCCCCCCCTCTCTCGTCATTCATCAGAATTAGCACAAGCATCAGCTCCAGCACAAGCAGCAGCTCCAGCAATAGCGCTAGGATCAGCACCAGCATCAGCATCATAAGCCATAGGGTCATTCATTCATGAAAGCTTGCACTCATGACATGGTCGCTAGCACGATGCATGTTATTCCTCCCTTTGGTGTCTGCCCCCCCTCTCTCGTCATTCATCAGCATTAGCACAAGCATCAGCTCCAGCACAAGCAGCAGCTCCAGCAATAGCACTAGGATCAGCATCAGCATCATCAGCCATAGGGTCATTCATTCATGAATGCTTGCACTCATGACATTGTTGTAGCACGATGCAGGTTATCCGACCCTCTGGTGTCTGCCTCCCCTCCCTCGTCATTCATCAGCACTAGGACCATCACAAGCATCAACACCAGCATTAGCACCAGGACCAGCACAAGCACCAGCACCATCATCAGCCATACGGTCATTCATCCATGGATGCTTGCACTCATGACATGTTCGCTAGCACGATGCATGTTATCCCTCCCTCCGGTGTCTGCCTCCCTCTCTTGTCATTCATCAGCGCCAGGACCAGCAAAAGCATCAGCACCAGCATTAGCACCAGTACTAGCACCAGCATTAGCACCAGCACCAGGGCCAGCAAAAGCATCAGCACCAGCATTAGCACCAGCACCAAGACCAGCAAACAACATAAGCACCAGCATCAGGACCAGCACAAGCATCATCAGCCATACGGTCATTCATTCATCCTCCTCCTTATCTGATGGGCTAAAAGGTGTGTGAAGCAAGTGGGTGGTAGTGGTGTGCAAAAGTAATCAGCCACGCGTCCATAAGTAACTAACCTACTATTTTATGGGCTTGGAATGTTCCCATGCACTCATCACATGGTCGATGGCATGACGCAGGCAATCCCTCCCTCTTGCCTCTGCCCCCCCCCCCCCCCCCCCCCCCTCTTTCGTCATGCATCAGCATCATCACCATCATGTCATAAGGCTTGAACTCATGAAATAGTCTCTGGCACAATGAAGGCAATCCCTCCCTCTGGCCTGTGCCCCCCCTCTCTCGTCATTTATCAGCACCAGCATCAACATCAGGACCAGCACAAGCAAATCCCCCTTACACTCCTACTGTTGCCCACAGCTACAATAACAAACACCATTCAGCATTCACGCATTATTAAACTGTATGTAAGGAAGCTGATATCTTACGCTTTGCACTATTTTGTGCTTGTATTTGTGTATTGACCTCTTGCACTATTTTGTGCTTGTGTATTTGTGTATTGATCTCTTGCACTATTTTGTATTTGTATTCTGATGTCTTACACTCTGCACTATTTTGTGCTTGTATTTGTTTATTGATCTCTTGCTTACACTCTGCATTATTTTGTGCTTGTATTTGTGTTTTGATCTCTTACTTACACTCTGCACTATTTTGTGCTTGTATTTGTGTTTTGATCTCTTACTTACACTCTGCACTATTTTGTGCTTGTATTTGTGTTTTGATCTCTTACACTCTGCACTATCTGTGCAGGAGAATGCAAACAAGCCAGAAAATCTGAATCCCAACCAGGGTGGGAAGTACGTTGGTTTCGGATCCTCGCCCATGCCTAAGTCTGCCTCAAGTCGCCAAGGTGGGTTGGTCTCGGATCCTCGCCCATGTGTTAGTCTGCCTCAAGTTGCCAAGATAGCTTGCGTTGATATGCTGGTGTCCCTGCTTGCGTTGATATGCTGGTGTCCCTGCTTGCGTTGATATGCTGGTGTCCCTGCTTGTGTTGATATGCTGGTGTCCCTGCTTGTGTTGATATGCTTGCGTTGATAGCTTGCGTTGATATGCTGGTGTCCTTGCTTGTGTTGATATGCTGGTGTCCCTGCTTGTGTTGATATGCTTGCGTTGATAGCTTGCGTTGATATGCTGGTGTCCCTGCTTGTGTTGATATGCTGGTGTCCCTGCTTGTGTTGATATGCTTGCGTTGATAGCTTGCGTTGATATGCTGGTGTCCCTGCTTGTGTTGATATGCTTGTGCTCTGATTTTGCTGCTCTTCTTATATTTAGGGGTGTCAAAATCGTTATGGTTTGAAGATTATTGGACTAGATGTATCACACATTATATACGTACGACATTGTAGTTGACAACCCTGAACCCCCTTTCTTCATGGCCCCTTAACCCCTTTTCTACCTTGCACTGCCACAGGCGACGACGTGAGTGCTTTGCTGTCAAGCGGCTTGTCCTCCGTCTCCCTCATCGCCCAATCTGCCGCCAGCACCACCTCCACCTACCTCCGGGCTGGCTCCCAGTCCCTCAGCAAAGCGGTGAACGACGGGCAGATATCAGAAAATGCTAGCGTCGCTGCTAGGGTAGCCTCTGAGAGGGCAGCGGCCGCTGCCCAGAGTGGCTGGCTTAGCTTGAAGTCCATCTACGCGGGGGTGGCCTCCACAGTAGAGCAGGCAGCCAAGTCCCAGGGCTACCAGGTGGATCTGGGGGCCAGAACCGTTGCGGCTAGCCTGCAAGAACAGCAGGCCAGGGCTGCCATGCTTCAGCAGGCCTCAGTGGGGCGGGAGTATGGGGGCGACTCCTCTGCCCGCACTGATGGCTACGGAAGCGTGAGTGGGAATGAGGAACAGGGTAACGGCAACAGCGGGGGTGGGGGGGGCACGGGAGGTATGGGAGGGTCCAGTGGTGCTGGAGCAGGCAGCATGAGCCGTGGAGGTGGAGGCAGCAACTCGAACTTTGCGGGCTTTGACGAGGGTGCTGACAATGGGTGGAGCAACAATGACGATGATGCATGGGGGCCTGCCAATGGCGGGAACAGCGGCAGCGCGAAGGTGGCTGCCAAAAGGGCGGGCAGTGGCAAGAAGGCTGTTGCAACACACAAGTCTCAGAGCACCCCAGCCTTCAGCAAGGACGAGGAGGACGGGGAGTGGGGCAAGTGGTAGTGCACCCCTGCAGCGACATGGCTCGACTATGGCTTGTCTACGGCGATGTGATGATGCTGATGATGATATCGTATATGTATTTTTTGAAGTGAAGGGAAGTGCTCGGCCCTTGTAACTTTAGGGGGCTCACACAAAGAGTGTGAGAAGCATGATAGTGTGATCATAAGTTCAGGAGGTTAATGGGTTGCTGCGTTTACTACAACTTGAATTTAGACAACGCCTACGCCTTGTAAGAATTGGGAACTTGGACTTGAACTTGGTGAAATGGCTCCGGCTTTCATCACGGTTCCCCTTAATGATGATGCAACAAACAGGCTCGAAGTGGTTTACGCAGACCCTGGTTTCGCTTTTCCTTTTTTCTTCAAGATATCATCATAAATGGGAAACGTGATAGGGCCTGACGTCTTCGGTAGTAACATGATCAACTCTACCTACTTGAACTTGGTTACATAGCTTCAGCCAGCAATTTGGCTGCTCGCCTTCTGCGGCCGCAATTATTTTTACTAGGAAAATGTAAACGCAAACAAATCAAATTTCCCCCCATTTCCCAAATTGTTCTTCTTCTTCTGAACTGTTCTGAACGATAAAGATCCAATCATACCCGAGGAAGGGGGGGGGGGGGGAGGCACACCCTAGTCCTTGGTCTGATGATAATTGCTTACAACTTACAGCTCCTATAGTCCTATGTCACATGATTGACACATGGCAGGTGAAGCCATAGTAGATTGGTGTTTTGGTAAAATGTTTTTTTTGGGGGGGGGGGGGGGGGGGGGGACTGTTGGTGTTTGGGGTTGGTTGTGCTTGGGGTTGGGGGTTGGTTATGGTTAGTGCCGGCCAGTAGCCAGCCAGGAAGCAATACACAAGCCAGCCAGCAGTATGCAATACACAGTATAGTACAAGTTACATAGTACAGAGCACAGTACATAGAACAGTCATGTTATATGGTACACACTGAATAGTTAACACTAAATAGTACACAGTAAACAGCACAGTACATAGTGCAGTAAACAGCACACATCACAGTCCTAGTACAATACACAGTACACATCACAGTAGACAATACAGTACACTCTACACAGCTCAGTCCTGGTACAGTACATAGTGCACAGCTGAGTACACAATACAGCACAGTACACAGCACTACGTAGTACACAGTACAGTACAGTACAGTACACATCACTAAACAGTAGACAGTACATCACATAGTACACAGCACAGTACAGTTAAGTACAGTACACATCACCAAACAGTACAGCACATAGTACGCAGTACACAAGCCAGGCTGCAGTACACAAGGTACCACAACAAGCACCACCACAACCAGCAGCAGCAGCACCACTACCAAAAGAAGCACCAGCACCAACACAAGCACCAGCACTACCAGAACCACCACAACAAGCACCATCACTACCACCACCACCACCACCACCACCACCACCACCACCACCACCCCCACCACCAGTACCAGAAAAACCACCCCCCCCCCCAACCCTCCCCCATCACCACTCCCTCTACCCCCATCTCCTCCCCACCCCCCATCCTCCATCCGCCCCCCCACCCCCCACCCCCCTTGGTCCCCCCCGCCCTGTTCTCCCCCTCATCCGCACCACCCCCCCCCCCTCCCCCCCACCTCCTCCCCCCCCACCCCCCCCACCCCCCCGGACCCCTCCCCTCTCTCCCCCCCCCATCCTCCCCCATCCCCCCCCCCCCCCCCTCCCCCTGCCCCCCCCCCTCCTCCCCCCCTCCCCCCCCCCCCCCCCCCCACCCCCCCCCCCCCTCCCCCTCCCCCCCCCCCCTCCTCCCCTCGCTCCCCCCCAGGTCCCCCCTCCCCCACCGTCTTCCCCCCCTCCCCCCTCCCCCCCCCCCCCCCCCCCCCCTCCCCCCCCCCCCGCCCACTCCCCCCCCCTCCTCCCACCCCCTAAATCACCCCCCTCCCCCTCCCCGCCCTCCTCCCCCCCTCCCCCCCCCCACCCCACCACTACCCATCCCCACTTACCACGTACCCACATACCAACACCACTACCCATACCCCCCCACATCTGATGGCACTGCAAATCTGGTAATCATACCACTAGACCAAACTAGACTTCCACTTGAAGCCCCAAACTGCACATCCACCTATAGCACCCACCCTAGAACACCAAAAGTGCAAGGGAAAATCACGGTCACCACTCTCATTGCTGCCGCCAAGGTGTGTGCTGCCCTCGAGAGCGTCTGCGGGCGAGCAAAAAGGTGCGCGCTGCAATACTCGCCTGCCGGCATCGAACCCGCGACCCAAAAATGATTTGACCCAGATCTATAAAACGTGACATTGAAGTATAATA
Source organism: Chlamydomonas sp. ICE-L (assembly GCA_013435795.1). Classification (NCBI taxonomy): domain Eukaryota; kingdom Viridiplantae; phylum Chlorophyta; class Chlorophyceae; order Chlamydomonadales; family Chlamydomonadaceae; genus Chlamydomonas; species Chlamydomonas sp. ICE-L. Next base: position 194,126 of record JACBWV010000588.1, read on the forward strand.
GTCCTATCCTCTGTCTCGAAAAGTACCAGTAGTAGGTTACAATTGGGAGAAGTTCGAATCGTACTGCCGGACCTTTTGAGTGATCCCCCGGGGTGACGTAGTGTTTTGCCCCAGACTGGGGGGCGGTATGGTCCAGACTCCGTTGGTACAGGTTACGCCAATCGGGAGAAGTTCGAGTCCTACTGCCGGTAGTCAGTGGGTTCGGAGTCCGTTCCCTCGGGGGCGGTGGTGTTTCCACTGCCAGGATAAGTGCCCAATGTAATCTTCTTCTTCTTCACTGCCGGAAGACAGTGGGTTCGGAGTCCGTTCCCTCGGGGGGCGGTGGTGTTTCCACTGCCAGGATAAGTGCTTATTGTAATCTTCTTCTTCTTCTAGTAATAGCCGTTTAGAAGCACTTATAATAGCATAAACAAGAAAGTAGTAAATGTGGGGCTGGGGTAGGTGGGAGAGACTGTGATGCAAGAGCAGCTGCCTGAGCTGCCCAGAGTGGTTGGCTTAGCTTGAAGTCTATTTACGCGGGGGTGGCCTCCACTGTAGAGCAGGCAGCCAAGTCCCAGGGCTATGAGGTGGACCAGGGGGCCAGAACCGTTGCGGCTAGCCTGCAAGAACAGCAGGCCAGGGCTGCCATGCTCCAACAGGCCTCAGTGGGGCGGGAGTATGGAGGCAACTCCTGTGCCCGCACTGATGGCTACGGAAGCGTGAGCGGGCATGGGGGGGTAAGGAAAGATATGTTGTACTGCATCATCGATTATAAAAGATAGCCGCGAGCACATGACGATCCCGTCGAAATCACGTCGATACACTCAGGGGGGGGGGGGGGGGGGGGGGGGGGGGGGCGACTGTTTTTCCAACTTTATTTGTACTTCATTTGTTGCCATACATCATTTTTCGCTTGGATCGACCTATGTTTCAAACTCTTTTGTTGGACCTGTCATGTCGTTCAAAATGATGGCACTCTTTCGATTTGCTTTTGTTCGGCATGATGCTGATCTGTTACTTTTCGAGATAGGAGAGGTCTGTTTTCAGGTTTGTGTGATGTCACACCTTTCCCAGTGAAAGTCAGATCACCTACAGACCTGGTTGGTAGGCTGCCCACATGTCCCCCAAACTTAAATCAGCACATGAGACAGAACCATACAGCCTTGCCTCCATACATACCAGGCGTCCTGGCCGACGAAGCCCAGCACCTTGTAAATTCAATCGTAATAATAAATAATTCAAATAATCGATCGAGCTATCGAGTGATGTTACATTTGTCTAAGATTTGCACAACAGCATGTGAGATATGTTTTCGGACAGTTGAAACCGTATGCAGGGAGGGGAGCAAAAAAAAGTAAAATACACCATCACAAAAAAGTGCTGAGGCACCCTTCGTCAGGCCCCCCCCCCCCCCCGGCTTCGGAACCCACTGTACAGCCACTATCTTAGCCACCACTTAGTGTTATGGTGTCTAATTAAGGTCGTTTTACAGGGGTTTCAATGGCCTACCGGTATCCATTGAGGTTGGTCTAGAGACCATTGGGAATGTTTGAAACATAGAAAAGCATCATCATCAATGTTACATTGTTTGGTGGGGCTTGGGGGTTAAGACCCCTTGTCCCCTAATGTGCCCACCTTCAATACTCTGCAGAGGGGGTGCTACACCCAAATATGTCAGCCCTTCTGGATAGCTGATTGTGTCAGCTTCAAGGTGCACTAGGCCGCCCTGGAGTACTGGAAAGCTTACGATATGAGCTTGTAGGTGCACTAGATTGCCTAAGGTTTGGATGAAGATAGAGCCCAGGGAGCTGCCTAGAAGCTGCTGCTTGCAGCTGAAAAGACAGCATTGCATCGGGTACACAACAGCATGCTGTATTCACCAGCAGTTCGACACAAGGGCAAAGCCATGGCTGCCCCCCCTCGAACCCTCGACCCCCAACTTGCTGCCCATCTGAAGGATTATAATACACACATTAACATTAACATTCAAATAAATTTAAAAGGGACTTGATTGAGACAGACCTCTATCTTTCGTCTGGTCGAATTAAGTTTTCACTGTGGCACAAACTCAGAGCCCCCGTCGGTAAAACAAATGTTTGGGGTTCAGATCATCAGTGCTTTTTCGTTAAGCAGGATGTAGGTGAAAGCTACTGCACGCAGGCCGTACCATAGCAGTACAGCAACCGTATCTTGCCACCCCAACAGCTAGCTCCAACATGTATGACAAAAAACTCTATCGTCCGTCCGAGCTCTCCAGATTTGATTTTTTTGTCAAGTACAGCCACAGGGGCAGGCTTAACAATACAAGCAAGAGGTAGATTACAGCGACAGCATGCAGACCATACCATAGTAACCGCATCTTGCCACCCCAGCAGGTAGCTGCAACATCTACGACAGACCTCTATCGTCCGTCCGAGCAGTCCAGATCTGGGAATTTCGACAAGTACAGCCATAGGGGTAGGCCTAACAGAGCAAGCAAGAGGTAGATTATAGCTACAGCATGCAGGCCATACCATAGGAACTGCATCTTGCCACCCCAGCAGCTAGCTCCAACACATACAGCAGATTTATGCGTACTGTCATTCAACTGTGCCACAACTGGCGGTACAGCCCCACCTTGGCTAGGCTCGGGCGTACCGCTCCGAGAGGGGGTGCCCCCCCCTCGAAATGTACTGCTCCCCCCACTGCTGCAGGCCCCCCCCATGGACCGTACTGCTCTCGTGTTCAGGCAAGCCATCATGCACCATGACCACCACATGAGCTCGTGGGGTGGTGGTTTCGAATCTGGGTGTAAGGTTTCGGAGGCAATCTGAGGGGCTACGAAACCATCGCCGTCGCCAGCGCTAGCTGGCTGAGGTTGCGACAGTGGAAGTGGTGGCTGCCATCCTGGGCCTACTTCCTTTTGTCCTGAGCCCCCCTGCTGAGGTGACGTCACACCCGGAATCACACTGTGTCTGGGTGTGACCATATCGGACGGGTCTAGGAGGGCGTGTGAGAGGGCCTCCTGTCCAGCACTACAGGACCCCCAAGGGAGAGAAAATGAGCCTGGGGCAGTACACATGCTATTGTCCAGCACTACAGGACCCCAAAGGGAGGGGAGGCTGCCTCTCTGGGGCTCAGAGTTGATGACGTCATGCTGATCTGGCGGCGTACTTGCACGCTCCCATGGGGCCAGGTTGCAGCTAGCGCTGCTACTGCTGCCCACTCTGCTGCCCCCCCTCTGGCCTGATGACATGGACGCCCTAGCTCCGAAACCATACGGCGTGGGAGTAAAGTACTGCTGTGAGTTGTACGATCGCAGCTGATGTACAGTGCTGCTGCTTGTACTGCTCTCAGGGTATACTTTAGGGATACCCTCATCTGTGTCACTGTACCCTAGGGTGCAACATCTACTTGAGGGTAAGCGGGGGATGGTGCTAGCTGGACTTAGGCCCATTGAGGGAGTTACACCACCCCCTGCCAAGTCACTCATTACTGTACTGAAGCCAGTGCGCAGTACAGTTTCCGGAGTTGAAGTACAGGAGGGCAGTCCTTGAAAGTATGGAAGCTGCTCAGATGCTGACCCCCAGGCACGGGGGGTATCACACTTTGAAGGTGTGACGCCCAATTTCCTGCCATCCTGCACACCCAGAAGCTGCTTGGAAGCTTCTGGGATGTAGCTACCACCACCACCACCACCACCACCCCTTATCTTATTCCCCCTCCCCTTTCGACCCTCCTCTCCTCGTCCAGGAAGCCACTCAGAGGCCGAGACCCCCCTCTCTGCCCCGTCCAGGGTCCGAACAATAGGGGGGCTTGAGGCGCGGTACACTGCGGCCCCAGGAAGTACAGCGGGTGCACCACAGTTAGAGCCACACACTCCCACTCCCACAGGACCCCCACCCTGCACTCCCTCGCGAGAAGCAAAGGGCACCAGTTGCGTATGAATATAATTTTTATAGGACCCTGAGTGGCCTAGCCTTGGGGTGGGGGTCCCCCCCTGGGTTAGAGCTGAGGTCTGGGGCTCCAGGTGTGCCAGACTGGATGTGGGGGGCACCAGGTGTGCCAGGCTGGGGGTGGGGGGCTCCAGGTGTGCCAGGCTGGAGGTGGAGGGCTCCAGGTGTGCCAGGCTGGAGGTGGGGGGCACCAAATGGCTCAAGCCCACGCTTGCACAAAGCAGCTTCATGCTTTTCCACCGTCTGTCCTGCAGTTTGGGTAACAGCAGTACAGCCAGGCTAAATCCCGCCAGCAGCCCGCCAATGTGGCTGCCTTGTGAAACGGTGGTGGAGAGGGACTTGTAGGTAACCTGTGGTGGACATGGTGGTGGTGGTGGTGGTGGTGGTGGCAGAGAAGATGGTGCTTGCTGCTACCCTCGGAACTTGCCTCTCACGGGTAGGTGGTTGGTTGGTGGGTGGTTGGTGGTTGGTGGGTGGTTGGTGGGTTGGTGGTGGGTGGGTGGTGGGTGGTGGAGGGTGGTGGGTGGGTGGGTGGTGGTGGTGGTGGTGGTGGTGGTGGTGGTGGTGGTGGTGGTGGTGGCATAGAAGATGTGGCATAGAAGATGGTGGTGGAGAGGGACTTGTAGGTATCCTGTGGTGGACATGGTGGTGGTGTCCTTACTTTCACGTCCTGTGAGTGACTGCATTACACGGATGTAACAATTTCAATTTCAATTTCAATTTCAATTTCAATAACCTGTGGTGGAGATGGTGGTGGAGGTGGGAAAGAGATGGTAGTGGTGGTGGTGGTAATGGCCGTGGCGATTATGGTGCTGGAGAGGGACTTGTAGGTAACTTGTGGTGGAGATGGTGGTGGTGGTGGGAAAGAGATGGTAGTGGTGGTGGTGGTAATGGCGGTGGCTGCCTTGTGAAATTGTGGTGGAGAGGGACTTGTAGGTTACCTGTGGTGGTGGTAATGGTGGTGGTGGTGGTAAGGAGATGGTGGTGGTGGTGGTGGAGATGGTGGTGGTGGTGGAGAGGGACTTGTAGGTAACCTGTGGTGGTGGTAATGGTGGTGGTGGTGGTAAGGAGATGGTGGTGGAGATGATGGTGGTGGTGGTGGTGGTGGAGAGGGACTTGTAGGTAACCTGTGGTGTAGATGGTGGTGGTGGTGGTGGTAAAGAGATGATGGTGGTGGTGGTAATGGTGGTGGTAATGGTGGAGATGGTGGTTGTGGTGGTGATGGCAAGGAGAGGGTGGTGGTGGTGGTGGTGGTGGTAATGGTGGTCATAATGGTGGCGGTTACGGTGGTGGAGATAGTGTCGGTGGTGGTAATGATAGTGGTGGAGAGGGACTTGTAGGTAACTTGTGGTGGGGATGGTGGTGGTGGTAATGGTGGTGGTAATGGTGGTGGAGGTGGTGGTGGTGGAGATGGTAGTGGTGGTGGTAAATTGATGGTGGTGGCGGTGGTGGTGGTGGAGATGGCGGTGGTGGTAATCTAAAAGAGGGAAAGTGAAAAAAGAAGAAAGTAAAACTGAAAACTGCTAGACACCTAGCTATGCTGCTGGTTACCTGTTGTTGTATGGTGGTGGTGGAGGTTGTGTTGGTGGAGATGTCACTTGGTTGTGGTGGAGATGGATGTGGTGGTGGTGGTGGTGGTAATGGTGGTGGTGGAGGTGGTGGTGGTGGAGATGGCGGTGGTGGTGGTGGTGGAGATGGCGGTGGTGGTAATGGTGGTGGTAATGGTGGTGGTGGAGGTGGTGGTGGTGGAGATGGCGGTGGTGGTGGTGGAGATGGCGGTGGTGGTAATGGTGGTGGTAATGGTGGTGGTGGAGGTGGTGGTGGTGGAGATGGCGGTGGTGGTGGTGGCGCTGGGGCGGTGGGTGTGGTTGTTTGGTGGTCCTGGTGGTGGTCCTGGTGGTTGTGGTGCGCTGGGCAGTGGTGGTGGTGGCGCTGGCGGTGGTGGTCATTGTGGTGGTCATGGTGGTGGTACGAGGGTGGTGGTGGTGGCCAATGGGTGCCGGGTGGTTGGTGATCTGACTTGCGATGGCGGTGTGTGGTAATTTTGGTGGTATGGTTGGGTGTACGGTGGTGGTTGTTGTGTCGCTTGGTGTGTCGTTTTGCTTTTGGTTGGTAGCCAGTTCTGGGCAGTGGGTGGTCCTGAGTGGTGGTCCTGGATGGTGTTGGCGGAAAATGGGTGGTGGTGTAAGGCGCTGGGGCGGTGGTGGTGTGTTCCTGCGTGGATGGAGTGTGGCCGGTGGTGGTTGGTGGCGCTGGTGCAGTGGTGGTCTGGTGGTGGATCCCCTGTGTGTTGGTGGCGTGGTTGGATTGGTGGCCGCTGGCGTTGGTGGTTTTTCGCTTGCTAGTGGTGGTCCTGGTGTTTGTCCTCCCCTCTTTGCGTAGGTAGTGGTGTGGAGATGGCGGGTGTGGTGGAGATGGCGGTGGTGGTAATGGTGGTGGTAATGGTGGTGGTGGAGGTGGTGGTGGTGGAGATGGCGGTGGTGGTGGTGGAGATGGCGGTGGGTGGTAATGGTGGGGTAATGTTTATGGTGGTGGTGAGGTGGTGTGGTGGTTGGCGAAAATAAATGAAATTGGTGCGAATAAATTGAATGAACTGGACTAAAATAACATGTTGTTTTTTGTTTTTTGTCTCTCTTATGGGATGCATGGCGGTGGTGGTGGAGGCGATGGCTGCGGTGGTGGTGGTAATGGTGGTGGTATATGTTGTGGTGGAACTTTGGTGTGGGGGT
>JACBWV010000588.1:201268-314914 GCA_013435795.1 Chlamydomonas sp. ICE-L
AGCAGCAGCAGCCGCCGCAGCCGCAGCAGCAGCAGCAGCAGCAGCAGCAGCCGCAGCAGCAGGCAGCAGCAGCAGCAGCGGCAGCAGCAGCAGCAGCAAGCAGCGCGCAGGCTAGCAGCTAGAGCAGCAGGCCGCAGCACAGCACGAGCAGGCAGCAGCAGAGCAGCAGTTAGCAGCAGAGCAGAGGCATCTCTGCCGCATCAGCGCAGCCGTCCAGCCGCAGCCGCAGACAGCAGCAGCAGCAGAGCAGCACGCTAGCAGCCGAGCGGCAGCAGCTAGAAGCAGCAGCAGCCAGCAGAGCAAGAGCAGAGCAGCAGCAGAGCTGCAGCCGCAGCCGCAGCCGCAGCAGCGCAGCAGCAGCAGGCAGCCAGCAGCAGCAGCGCAGCAGCAGCAGCAGCTAGGCAGCCGCAGCCTCAGCAGGCGCAGCAGCAGCAAGCACAGCATCTAACAGCAGAGAGAGCCGCAGCAGCATCTCAGCAGCAGCATGCAGCAGCAGCAGTCCGCAGCAGCATCAGCGCATCCTCATCCTCCGCGCGTCAGAGCATCAGCAGCGTCATCCTCATCAGCATGCAGCAGCAGTCGCAGCATCTCTCAGCATCATATATCAGGACCCCTCTCATCATCATCAGCAGGCAGCAGCCAGCCGAAGGACGCCGCAGCAGCAGCTAGCAGCAGCAGCAGCAGCATGCAGCAGCAGCTCACAGCAGCAGCCGCAGCAGCAGCAGAGCTAAGCATCCGAGCAGCAGAGCAGAGCAGCATCCAGCAGCACCAGCAGGAGCAGCAGCCCCAGGCAGCAGCAGCAGGCAGCAGAGCAGCAGTCAGCAGGGCAGCAGCAGCAGCAGCGCAGCAGCAGCAGCAGCAGCAGCAGCAGCAGCCGCAGCAGCACGCCGGCAAGCAGGCAGCAGCAGTCAGCAGCAGCAGCAGCAGGCAGCAGCAGCCGCAGCAAGCCACGCATGCAGCAGCACAGCACGCAGGCAGCAGCAGCAGCAGCAGCAGCCGCAGCAGTAGCAGCAGCATCAGGAATAAGCAGCAGCCGAGAGAGCAGCAGTGCCGCAGCATCAGCCGCTAGCAGCAGCAGCCAGCAGCAGCAGCAGCAGCAGCAGCGGATCAGCAGCAGCAGAGCAGCAGCAGCCCGCAGCAGCAGCGCAGGCAGCAGCAGCAGAGCAGCAAGCAGCAGCAGCATCAGCAGCAGGAGCAGCAGCGCTAGACTAGTCGAGCATGCGCCGCAGCAGCAGCAGAGCAGCAGAGCAGCAGCAGCAGCAGCAGCACAGCAGCAGAGCAGCAGCAGAGCAGCGCAGCAGCAGCAGCAGCAGCCGTCAGCAGAGCAGCAGCAGGCAGCAGCAGCAGCAGCAGCACAGCAGCAGCAGCAGCAGCAGCAGCAGCAGCAGCAGCAGCAGCAGCAGCAGCAGCAGCAGCAGCAGCAGCAGCAGCAGCAGCAGCAGCAGCAGCAGCAGCAGCAGCAGCAGCAGCAGCAGCAGAAGCAGCAGCAGCAGCAGCAGGCAGCAGCAGCAGCAGAGCAGCAGCAGAAGCAGCAGCAGCAGCAGCAGCAGCAGCAGCAGAAGCAGCAGAAGGCAGCAGGAGCATCAGCAGCAGCAGCAGCTAGCGCAGCTAGCAGCAGCAGCGCCGCAGCAGCGCAGCAGCAGAGCCGCAGTCAGCAGCAGCAGCAGCATGCAGCAGGTCAGCAGCCGCAGCAGCAGCAGCAGCAGCAGCGCACGCAGCCGCAGCAGACGCAGTCCGCAGCAGCAGCAGCGCAGCAGAGCAGCAGCAGCTAGCGCAGCGAGCGCCGCAAGCAGCAGCAGCAGGGCAGAGCAGCAGCAGCCAGCAGCAGCAGCAGAGCAGCAGAGTGCAGCAGCAGGCCAGGCAGCAGCATAGCAGCAGGCAGCAGAGCATCATCAAGCAGCAGCTGCCGCGCAGCAGCGCCGCAGCGGCATCAGCCGCAGCAGCAGCAGCAGCAGCCGCTAGCAGCAGCAGCAGAGCCAGAGCAGCACCGCAGCAGAGCAGCTCGCCAGGCCAGCCCGCATCCTAGCAGCAGCAGCAGCAGCAGCAGCACGTCGCAGCAGTCATCATCAGCTCAAGGCAGCATCATCCTCAGCATCAGCATCGCATCAGCATCATCAGCATCCTCCTCATATCGCACATCATCAGTCATCATCCTCATCCTGCAGCATCATTTAAGGCTTCATATCAGCCGCATCAGTATGCATCCGCATCATGAGCAGCATCATCCTTCAGCATCATCATCATATCATCAGCAGCAGCAGAGCATCATCAGCCGCAGCATATCCGCCGCAGCATCAGCAGCAGCAGCAGCAAGCAGCAGCCAGCAGCAGCAGCAGCAGCAGCAGCACTAGCAGCAGCAGCAGCATTCAGCAGCCGCAGGCAGCAGCACATCAGCAGCGACAGCATTCGCGAGCAGAGCAGCGGCATGCTAGCCGCAGCAGCGGCAGCAGAGCAGAGCAGCAGCAGCGCAGGAGCAGCACCAGCAGGCAGCAGCAGCAGCCGCCAGCAGCAGATGAAGCAGACAGCCGCAGGCAGTCAGCAGCAGCAGCAGCCGCTAGGCAGCAGGCAGCAGAGCAGCAGCAGCAGCGCAGCAGCAGCAGGCCTGCAGAGCAGCATCAGAGCAGCAGCGCAGCAGCGGCAGCAGCCGCAGCAGCAGCAGCGGCAGCGTGGCAGGGCAGCAGCGAGGCAGCAGCACAGCAGCAGCATGCAGCAGCAGCAGCGCTAGCAGCAGCAGCAGCCGCAGCCGCAGGCAGCAGCAGCGACTAGCAGCAGCAGCAGCAGCCGCAGCTCGCTAGCAGCAGCATCAGCAGCAGCCGGCATGCACAGTCAGCAGCAGCAGCAGCAGGCACAGAGCGCAGCAGGGCAGAGCAGCCGAGCAGCCGCGCAGCAGCGGGGCAGCAGCGCAGCAGCAGCAGCCGGGCAGCAGAGCAGCATGCAGCAGCAGCAGCGCAGCAGCAGCAGCAGCAGCAGAAGCAGAGCCGGCAGCTAGCAGCAGCAGCCGCAGCAGGCAGGGCAGCTAGCAGCAGCAGCAGCAGCAGCAGCAGCAGCAGGCAGCAGCAGCAGCAGCAGCAGCAGCATGCAGCCGAGAGCAGAGCAAGCAGCAGCAGCCGCCGCCGCAGGCCGCAGGGCAGCCAGCAGCTAGAGAGAGAGCAGCAGCAGCGCAACAGCAGTCGGCAGCACAGCAGAGCATCAGCAGCAGCAGCCGCAGCAGCGCAGCAGCAGAGCAGCACCAGCAGCAGCAGCAGCAAGCAGCAGCAGCAACCGCAGCAGCAGCAGCCAGCAAGCGCAGGCCGCAGCCGCAGCCGCAGAAGCAGCCGCCGCAGCAGCCGCATGGCAGCCGCGCGCAGAGCAGCAGCAGCAGCAGCAGCGCAGCCGCAGCCGAGCATTCACCAGCGCCTCAGCAGCGTCAGCAGCAGCAGCAGGGACGCAGAAGCAGCAGGAGCAGCGCAGCAGCGGAGCAGCTAGCAGCAGGGAGCAGAGCAGCAGCAGCAGCAGAAGCAGCAGCAGAGCAGCAGCAGCAGCAGCACAGCATCAGTCAGCAGCCGCAGCAGCGCAGAAGCAGCAGCCAGGCAGAGGCCCAGCCAGCAGAGCAGCAGCAGCAGCAGCAGCAGTCAGCATCAGCAAGCATGCTAGCAGCCAGAGCAGCAGCATGTCAAGAGCAGCAGAGCAGCAGAGCAGCAGCAGCAGCAGCAGCAGCGGCGCAGCAAGCAGAGCCAGAAGCAGCAGCAGAAGCCTCAGCAGCGGGCAGCAGCTGGAGCAGCGGCGAGCAGCGGGCAGCTAGAGCAGCGAGCAGCAGCAGCAGCTACGCCGCCATCAGAGCAGCAGCAGCAGCAGCAGCAGCAGGCGCAGGTAGCAGCAGCAGCAGCAGCAGGAGGCAGGCGAGCAGCAGAGTCAGCAGCAGCTAGCAGCAGCAGGCATGTCAGCAGGCAGCCGCAGCAGCAGCAGAAGCGAGCCAGCATGCAGAGCAGCAGTCGCAGGCAGGCAGCAGCAGCAGCAGAAGCAGAGGGCAGCCGCACAGCATGCCGCACTAGCCAGCCGAGCAGACGCAGAAAGCAAGCATCAGCAGCATATGCAGCAGCATCATCGCAGAGCAGCAGCCGCAGCCTGTCATCAGCAGCATCAGCATCATCAGCCTCAGTCATCATCATCCTCATCATCAGCAGCATGGGCAGCATCCTCAGCAGCATCAGCCGCCGGCAGCAGCATGCAGCAGATCATCCTCATCATATCATCATCATTCATCTCATCATCATCGTCATCATCATCATCCACGCATGCAGCCGACGCACATCATCCGGCATCATATTCGACCTCCATCAGCATTCAGCAGCCGCAGCAGCTTAGCGCAGCAGCCAGAGTCATCATTCATCAGTCAGCAGCAGCCGCAGCAGCAGCAGCCGCAGCAGGCGCAGCAGCAGCATGCCGCAGCATGCAGGCACGAAGCAGCAGCATCATCAGCAGCAGGCAGCTAGGCAGCAGCCGCAGCAGCAGCAGCAGCAGTTCAGCAGCCGCAGCAGCAGCAGAGAGCAGCCGCAGCCGCGGCAGCAGCAGCAGAGCAGGCCTCAGCAAGCATCAGCAGAGCAGCAGCGCCGCAGCATGCAAGCAGCAGCATAGCAAGCAGCCGCAGCAGCAGGCAGCCGCAGTCGCAGCAGAGCAGCCGCAGCAGATCATGGAGCACATCATCAGCGCAGCAGCAGGGCAGCCTGCAGCATGCATCCTGAATCATCAGTCCGCAGCAGTAGCAGCAAGCAGCAGCAGGCAGCATCAGTCAGCAGCATCTGGCAGCATAGCCTCAGCCTCAGTCCATCAGCAGCAATCAATCGTTCAGCATCGTCTCATCGTTCATCATCTATATTACGAGGCATCATCCTCATCATCATTATCATCATCATCAGCTAGTAGCAGCAGGCAGCAGCAGCAGAGCAGCACAGCAGAGCTAGTCAGCATAGGGCAGCAGCAGCAGAAGCACAGCAGCAGCAGCAGCAGAGCAGCAGCGAGCCGCAGCAGCACAGAAGCAGCAGCAGCAGCAGCAGCAAGCCGCAGGCATGCAGCTAGCCTCAGCATCATCAGCAGCAGCAGCAGTCAGGAGCAGATCAATAGGAGCATGCAGCAGCGCAGAAGAGCAGCAGCAGAGCATCACCAGAAGCATCAGCAGCAGCAGCAGCAGCTCGAGGCATCATTCATCATCAGCATTAGCAGCAGACTCATCAGCATCCAGCATCAGTCAGCAGCAGCATCAGCATCAGCATCAGCAGCTGCATCAGCAAGCAGCGACGCAGCAGGGCATCATCATCAGCAATCAGTATCAGCATCAGCATCATGCATCAGCAGCAGCAGCACAGCAATCATCAGCATCATCATCAGCATAGCATATCAGCATCAAGCAGATCCAGAGCATCATCAGCGTATCGCACCTCTACATCATCGCAGCATCCGTCATCATCTTCATCATCGTCATAATCGGCTATCATCAGCAGCAGCATCATCAGTCGAATCAGCATCAGCAGCAGCAGCATCATCACAGCATCAGCATCAGCAGCGCAGCAGCAGAGCATGGAGCAGCATCAGCAGAGCAGCAAGCAGCAGCAGCACGCAGCAGCAGCAGAGCAGCAGAAGCATCCGCGCAGCGAATCTAGCAGCATTCAGCAGCATCGGCAGCAGCCGTAGCAGCAGCAGCAGCAGCAGCAGCAGCATCAGCAGCAGCAGAGCAGAAGCATGCAGCAGCGCAAGCAGGCCAGAGCAGCAGCAGCAGCAGCAGCTCAGCCGCAGAAGCACAGCATCTATCCGCCGCATCATCATATAGGCATTCAGCCTCCTCCTCGCAGGCATCAGATATCCAGCATCAGCATGCATATTATCATCATTCATCAGCATCAGCCGCATCATCATCATCATCATCTCATCCTCATTAATCATCATCATTCATCAATCTATCATCATATCATCACCTCATGCCTCATCATCATCCTCATCAGCATCAGCAGCATCGCAGCAGCAGCAGAGCAATCATGCAGCAAACGCCTCATTCAGCATCATCAGCATCATCAGCAGCACAGGTCATCCGCATGAATCAGAGTCAGATCATTAGATCATCCGCAGTGCATCATCATCAGGCATCGGCAGCAGCTCATAGCAGCAGCATCAGCAGCCTATCATCAGCCTATCATCAGCAGCACCCATTCAGTCATCATCATAAGAGCAAAGCCGCCTCATCCTCATCATGCATCATCAGCATCACGCATCTCATCCGATAATTCATAGCCATCTCATCATTATCATATCATCATCTATCATCATCATCATCGTTATTCAACATCCATCAACATCTCAATCATTCATCATTCTCATCTTGACATCATCACACTCACTCATCATCATCAATCACATCATCATCATCATGCATCCTCAATCAAAATCATCACACATCATCGTTCATCATACATCACATCCCATCATCATCAATCCAGCGTCAGCATCATCATCGCATCATCAGTACAAAAAATCATCAATCATCAGCAGCAAATCCTCAGTCAGCTAGCAGCAGCAAGCAGCAGCGCAGCACACCAGCAAGACAGCAGCATACAACAGCATCATCCAAAGCACAGCAGCACAGCATCGCAGCATCAATCAATCAATCAGCAATCATCATCCATCATCATCAGATCATCCATCATCATTCATCAGCTCATCATCATTCATCATCTATCATCATCATCATCCTATCATCATCATCATGCATCAGTAATCATCATTCATCATCATCAAGCTGCTTTTTCTAGGATGCTCACTAAGTGCCCAAAAGCACACAACCTCATGCTTCGTACGGCGATGCCATTACTATGGAGATATACCAATTATTGCTATTCTCACCCACCTTGTTTGATTGTCTTTGTACAACCTATCCTGAATTTTGGCTGTGAGGTGTGGGCTCCTTCTATTCTGAACAACACACTTATCTCAAATGACCATGCTTGTGAGAAATGGCATAGAGGTATACTTAAACAAATGTTGGGTGTTTGCCAATCTACTACATCTAATATTATCATGGAAGAGCTGGGTAGAACCCCGTTGTGTTTTGCTTGGCTTAAACAAGCTTTGCGCTTCTGGAACAAGACCATACATAAAGAACCTGAGGATCTCATTAGAATGGCTCTTGAGGAATCTTTTGACTCCAACACTGGCTGGGTTCATGACTTGCGTTGTGCTCTCCACAAGCTAGGATCCAGTAAAAACATCAACATTTTGGAGGCTGTCGATGTCGAAGGTATTATGTCTGAAGTTTTTGAGTCATGGAGGTTTAAGTACCCAAGTGACACCAATGCAGTTAGAGACATCCCTGATGAGAGAAGGGTTGGCTTTAAACGCCTCCGATACCAAAAATGGTTCGCAGCCAACAGCAATGATGAGAATGGCTTGATTCCTTTTACATCCGCCTTACATAAGCAGGATCAGATTCGTTCTATAGCACAGTTTAGAATGGGTTCCCATTGGCTGAACACAGAAAGAATGAGGGTGGTGGATAGAGCACACATCCCTCGCTCAATGAGACACTGTCAAATGTGTGGGTTCCAAAAAACTGATGATGAAATGCATATGTTTGAGTGCCCTTTTTATAATGATATTCGCCTCCGCTACCAGAATCTGTTTACAGATATTTATAGGCATGTCCATGAGGATACCGACTTAACCGTATGGAATGTGGAATTCTGCGATTCCACATTCAGAACCTTTATGAATGGAAATGGCACTAAGTCTTTTTGGAGCAACCTAGCCGACTATCTTTCTACTTGTAGAAGAGCAAGACAGGAAGCCCTGGACTGCTTAGTGGCACCGTAATTTATTATCCCTTTTTTTCTTCTTGAGACTTCTCATTTGTTAGCTTCTTACCTCCGCCACTGTAAGTGGTTGAGATCTGGGTCCTGCTCTAAGGGGTTTAATACCTACGCCACCAAAACGGTGGTTGGGAGTTTGGTTTGTTTGTCCTCGACACACCCCTGATGTAATGGGGTTTTTTGCTTTGTGGGTGCTTTTTCTTTTTGTTTAAAGCACAGAGTCTCATACACCCTCGCGGTGTCAAGTAGACTTTAACATGTAATGTAATGTAATGTAATGTAATGTAATGTAATGTAATGTAATGTAATGTAATCATCATCATCATCATCATCATCATCATCATCATCATCATCATCATCATCATCATCATCATCATCATCATCATCATCATCATCATCATCATCATCATCATCATCATCATCATCATCATCATCATCATCATCATCATCATCATCATCATCATCATCATCATCATCAGTATATATAAAGTAGAGCGTAGTAAGAGCGTCGAGGGTATAGCGCGTGCCCGGCGCGTGGTCGCCCCCTTTTGGCCCAGCCGCTTGGGTTTTTGGTTCCATATCTTGCCGACCTGTCGCCCAGGTGGCAGCTAGTCTGGGATCTTGGTTTTTCGGCGCAGCCACAGGAACGATTGCCTGTCTGCCGTCCACCCATCCACCTGCACCCGCACCCGTCCAAGGTTACCCGGCTTGAGTGGTGCCCGAATTTTCCTGTGCCGACCTGTTCACCCCCTGCGCTGCTTTGCACTGCTCTATCTTGAAGCCGGTGTCGTTTTCGACTCCTTCTCGCTGCTCTTCTGTGAAATTCTCTTGCATTTCCTGAGCCTAGCCGTTCTGGTACCCGAATTTCCCTTCCCACTTCTGCTATTTTCGGTGCTCGCTGCCTGAACCGCCCGATATTCAACGGTGTAGCCTCCCTTTGTCCATCTGCCCAAACTCTTTCACCCAAATTTCGCTGCCACTGTCAATATCTTCGCATGCAGCTCCCCCCGTCGCAGCATTCCCCCGGCAGCGAGTCTCGGATCTCGATTTCCCCAGACCTGTCGCTGACGTGGCCACGGGGGTCTGCCCGTCGGGCAGTGGTTTCAGGATAACCCGTTACGGAGTAACACGTTTTCGGATCTCGATTTTCCGAGACCTGTCGCTGACGTGGCTACGGGGGTGGTCCTCCCGTTGGTATGACGGGCTCAGATGCTAGTGATTATATGAACCTTGGGAAGTTCGCCAAACCTGTTTCCGTTGCCAATCCAGTGTGGCACTCGAGAGCCTTTCCACCTCAAAATCGGAAGTGCACCGCACCACGCAACATGGCGACACTATTTGGGAAGAGCCCCGTCCTATACATTGCAATTCAACAGAAGAAGACGCAGATAACGAACTTGCTGGATCAGGGCAATGCTGCGAAAAAGCAAATTGCTGCGTTGCAGACGGAAGGTGGGATGAGTTTTGTTCTTGAAAGGATTGTCACCCCTTTTGGGAACCCTTACACAAAACATCTCCATTGGTGTCGCATGTTGAGGCCTTGAGGGTGGTCGTGTGGGAGCAGGGTGCAACCTTGCAAAAGCAAATTTCTGAGTTGCAGAAGCAAGAGATGGTAGGATGAGTTTTAGTTGTTTGAAGCAATTCAGATTTTCGCCTCAAAG
Source organism: Chlamydomonas sp. ICE-L (assembly GCA_013435795.1). NCBI lineage: Eukaryota > Viridiplantae > Chlorophyta > Chlorophyceae > Chlamydomonadales > Chlamydomonadaceae > Chlamydomonas > Chlamydomonas sp. ICE-L. The sequence continues at coordinate 210,762 of JACBWV010000588.1, forward strand.
TGTGGGTCTCCCTACACTATCCAATTGGATGGTGTTGAATGTTGAGGGTGGTGGGGTGGGGTAGTGAGCTCTGTTTCTTTTTGGGGCTGCGCGTAGCAGCTTCTTGGCAGTTCCCTTTCCCTCTCCTCAAGCCAAACCTGAAGCAAGCTAGTGCACCTGAAATCTGATATGTCAGTCACTCCGATGCAGCTGAAACATTTGGGCTTGACCCAGTGGCTGGCTGATGGAGCGGACTGGAAGCTGCCATGAGTACCCCCCAAAATACGAATAAATCCAATACCTTCTAATTTTAATATAAAAAGTTGGAATCTAGAAAGAGTGCCCACCGGCTGGTATGCCCAGCCCCCCCCCACCCCCCCCCCCCCTAAATAAAGCTCTACACTTTGGTGCAAATGCATTTTGGATCTTCCGTTTTCTACCGCCGTAAGGCGGGGATCCCTTAGTAGTATATCCCACCAGGCGTTCTCATTTTTTATCTTCAAAATAAATGAAGATAAATGAATAAATGAAGAATTACTTGGGGAGAGTAACTTCAACTTGATCATTCATATAACTCATTGTTAGGTGGGATAGTATTGATATTGCATGGCCAGGGTGATGGCCCCTGTGGGCTATGGGCTGCTCATAGAAACTGTTAGCATGTAGTTTTTTTGCTATTGCACTGTACACCAGTTGGAGCCTAGGTGTTTTTCTGGTTTATTACACTGTTCACCAATTGATAGTATTGCGGGCTGTGGGCTGATCCTAACAAATGTTAGCATGTAGTTGTTTTTGTAAGTACACTTACTACACTGTACACCAGTTGGTGCCTAGGAGGTTCAAGATGAGACACAGCAGGCCTGGGTGAGCATATATAGACCAGTCTGCCCGTATAAAGTACAATCAGTACAACTAAGTATTGCGTGCCTGTGGCACCTTTTAAGTCACATACTTCAATACAGTACCGGTGCCTGTCAAGTTCTAGAGGGAAACATAAGAAACATAAAGATGAAAGACAAAGGGCGATGGATACATCAACCATGGAAGGGTACACTATAACGCTTATGACAACCGGCAAAAAACAAAAGCTAGGAAGGGAAAAGGTTTAAAAGAATAGGGAGGATACCAAGCACATAATATAATGAATTGCTCATCAGAGCCCAACCTCAGGTCCTCCGTCGTGTTCTTGCAATTGTTTGGAGACCAGGTCATGGGGTGCTTGTTATAGTCGCTCCTAATAGTCTATTGTCTATATTTTTCTATATTATTTGAGGTTGGGCAAGTCCCTTTAGCCTAACTGTCTACTCCCTGGACTGTAACACACATATTGAGCCTGATCTGAGGGATGGGGACTAAGTTCTGAGGGTCCAAGGTGAATAAAACACAATGCTATAGATTCAGAATAAAACATAATGCTAGAGATTCAATATAAAACATAACGCTAGAGACTGCTAGAGATTCAAAATATAACATACTGCTAGAGATTCAAAATATTACATAATGCTAGAGGTTCAAAATACACAAAATGCTAGAGATTCAAAATATTGTAATATTGACATTCTCTACTTTGCGCACTCTATCCGCTTGACAGTGGAGCAACTACAGGGGCAAGAGTCTGAGGCACTACAGGCATCTACCCATGAAGAGGCGCAAGTTCAGGGGCAAGAGTCCGAGGCACTACATTCATCTACCCATGAAGAGGCACACCTACAGGGGCACGAGTCTGAGGCACTACAGTTATCTACCCATGAAGAGGCACTAATACAACAGCATAAGAGGTCGGGCATCATGTCATCCATTCATGGAGTGGAGAAAGTAATGAAGCAAGAGTCTGAAGCTATCAAGTCATCTATTCGTGAATTAGAGCAAAGGATGCAGCAGCAGTCAGCAGACAGCAGAACCTCGGAGCAAACCACAAGGCAAGAGATAGAAGCCTTGAAGTCAGATCTACATGGAGTGGAGCAGAGCATGAAGAAGGAGGCAGAGAGTACCAGGGCACTCATTGCGACCTTGGGGCAGAACATGAAGCAGCCTGTGACTAACAACATCAAGACATCAGAGGCAAGTAGCACTCCATCCACATCCAAGCACTGATCAAAGCACAGCCTTTCATGTAATATTGGCCATACACACAGGGAGTAGTAGTTGCTCACACTCAATTCCAGAAAAGTGCCCATGCACACAAGTAGCACGCACGCACGCACGCACGCACGCACATACACATGTATGGAGGAGACGACACACACTTGCATACTGATCAATCAGCCCCCCACCCCACCCCACCCCACCCCACCCCACCCCGCCCCGCCCCGCCCCGCCCCACCCCGCCCCACCCCACCCCCGCCCCGCCCTGCCCGCCCCGCCCCCCCCTCCACGCCACCCCGCCCCCCCCCCCGTCTAGACCACCCCACCTACCACCCACCGCTACTTCCCACCCCACCAACTTACCCTGGCCCCTCCCCCGCCCACCCCAACCCCTGCCCCTCCCACGCCCTGCCCCTTCCCCCTCCCCGCCCCCGCTGCACCACACAACATAGATGTATGTATGTTGTTTCAGTCCCAGGGTTAGGCCCAATGGCTAAAGGGACTCTGCCCCGCAACCGCGAATAGGACGGTTGAAAATAAAAACAGACATACTCCATTACGCCCCCAATCACAGCACACCCTCTACCCCCATCCAGTATTGATTGCCCGTCTTCCTCCACACCCACCTCACACATGTGCATACACACATGCAGGAAAAGGGCCAATCGGAAGATGGACCAGATGTCATGTGGGCAGCAACTCTTGCTGCACCAGCATCCAAGGCAGGAGATCTTGCTGGAACCATTTCACTCTTGAAGAGGGGCGCCCCCACTAACTACTCTGACTATTATGAAAGGTAACGTCTACTCCCTCCACATTGCTATATCAATGTTGAGTTTGTGCCCGCAGCTTAACCCCCCCTCACCACACACCCACACCGCTGCCCTCCACACACAACCCCACCCACTCGTGCACCTTCCCCCCCACACCCCCCCCCCCCCCCCCACACACACACACACATATACACCTCCTTCCAAACTATTTTCTATGATGAGGTAACTCTGCCTCCCTCCAATTGGTATATTGTATGTGAGTCGTGCGCCACTTTGATGAAGCAGGCAACGAACTCATGGCCACGTCGTCTGAGCCTATCTTAATGATGATAAGGTAATTCTGCCTCCCTCCAATTGGTATGTGTATGTATGTTACAGTCCAGGGGTAGGCCAAATAGGCTAAAGGGACTTGCCCAACCGTATATTGTATATGAGTCGTGCGTCACTCTGATGAAGCAGGCAACAAACTCATGGCCAACTAGTTGTCGGAGTTACTAGTAACCTTCCACTCCCGGGGCATGCATTATTGTCCGAGTTACTAGTAACCTTCCACTCCCGGGGCATGCATTATTGTCGGAGTTGCTAGTAACCTTCCACTCCCGGGGCATGCATTATTGTCCGAGTTACTAGTAACCTTCCACTCCCGGGGCATGCATTATTGTCGGAGTTTGCTATAACACCTTCCTACCCGGGGCAAAGAGCATTATTGTCGAGTTTACAGAAGTAACCTATCCACAACACTTTCCCGGAGGCATGCATTAGTGTCGGATTGCGATACCTTCCACTCTCACCGGGGCATGCACTAATTGTCGGAGTTATAGTAACCTTCCCACTCTTCATCCCCGGGGCATGGCGCATTATTTGTCGGAGTGTAGTAACCTTCCACTCCCGGGGCATGCTGCTTATTTGGTCCGAGTTTACTAGTAAACCTTCCACTCCCTGTGCCATGTATTATTGTCCTGAGTTGTGCATGTACCTTCCTCCTCCCGGGGCATGCATTCTTGTCCGAGTACTATTACCTTCCACTACCCTCCCGGGCATGCATTATTGTCGGAGTTACTAGTAACCTTCCACTCCCGGGGCATGCATTATTGTCGGAGTTACTAGTAACCTTCCACTCCCGGGGCATGCATTATTGTCGGAGTTTACGAGAACTTCCACTCCCCAGGGGCATGCACGGGATATACAATTGTCGGAGTGTTGCTAGTAACCATTCCACTCCCACGGTGACGGGGGGGTCTTGGGGGCGGCAAAAGGGATGGCGGGGGGGTGGGTTGCGGCGGGCATGCATTCTTGTCGGAGTTCTAGGTACCTTCCACTACGTCCCGTGGCATGCGATTATTTGTCGAGTTACTAGTAACCTTCCACTCCCGGGGCATGCATTATTGTCGGAGTTACTAGTAACCTTCCACTCCCGGGGCATGCATTATTGTCGGTTACAGAACCTTCTCACTCTCCCGGGCATGCAGTCTTGTCGGGAGTTTCGAGTAACCTTCCACTCCCGGGGCATGCATTATTGTCGGAGTTACTAGTAACCTTCCACTCCCGGGGCATGCATTATTGTCGGAGTTGCTAGTAACCTTCCACTCCCGGGGCATGCATTATTGTCGGAGTTACTAGTAACCTTCCACTCCCGGGGCATGCAGTATTATTTGTCGTAGTTTCTAGTAACGGGCCTTCCATTCTATCCGACCGGGGCATTCTTATTGTCGGAGTTACTAGTAACCTTCCACTCCCGGGGCATGCATTATTGTCGGAGTTACTAGACTTGCAAGATGTCTATAGAGCACTCGTAGTCTAGTAACTCCGACACTAGTCCGAGCCTATCTTAATGATGATGAGGTAAATCTGATTCCCTCCAATTGTTATATTGTATGTGATTAGGATCTAAGGCTTTTTTGCCCCCCTCATTAGCTGCACAAACTCCATGGCCGGTCGGCGCTGGGCCTATCTGAGGAATGTACAAGTTTCCCAAGCCTGGCTGACCGCAGCCGACTCTATGTGTGGAGCAAGTAATGGATAACAGCCGGGTGTCTCGTTGTGTGGGTATTAAGGGAGCCGCCCCCCCTCTTATGCTATAGGGAGCGGGCGCCTACGTATCACACATTGACACAACGCTTCTTAACCATGGCGGTTGATGACAGCTACCCGGTGACCAACACATAGCAAGCACACCTCACAGGGATTTCAACCACTAGCAGCTTTCGTGTTCACCGAGCGGTATCTTCTTCTGACCATTCGTCAAAATACGGGATCGGTGTAAATACGTGTCATATATCAATGGCCAGGTATTTGCATTAACACATTAAACACATATGACAACTCCCATGCCGCACACTCTGATCTGTGTTTCAGTGTCACGTGAGAACACTTACTGCCGCAACGTGAGAACACTTACGTGCTTGCCCTGAGAAAACTTACTGCTTTGCACGTGAGAAACACTTTACTACTGCTTGCACTGAGACACTTGACTGCTTGCAAGACGCTGAGAACCAAACGTACTGTGCTTTGCACGTGAGAACACTTACTGCTTGCACGTGAGAACACTTACTGCTTGCACGTGAGAACACTTACTGTTCTTAGCAGCTGTCATCGATAAACTTTCCGTGTCCATTGTTTTTACTGGCAGAGAACACCAACAAAATCGCCCCCTGCAGGGGCTGCAGAGGAGGGTCACCTTGACTGCCTAAATGCTTTGGTGGAAGCCGGAGCTTTACACCACATCCTCATATTGCCCCACATTCACGAAGATTGATCGTTTTCACACGCCGATTTCCATTGTTTCTACTCGCAGGAGAAACCCCTGCATTGGGCTGCAAAGGAGGGTCATCTTGACTGCCTAAATGCTTTGGTGGAAGCCGGGGCCGATGTGGAAGCTGAGGACATGGTAAAATGAATAACATCATTAAACTGCATTCCAAATGATTGCATACATGCATGCATGCTGGTGTGAGACGTCAATGTTCATGAGCGTAGCCATCAAGTCTCTTCACCCACATCCTCCATATTGCAGTCACATTTCCAGGTTGTGACATTGTTTTTTCACACACTGATTTCAGACGTGGCAATTTCTCAGTGAACATACAATTGTTAATAAAGAATGATTGTATGCATGCATGCGTATGTTGGCGTAAGATGCGCATTTTTATTCATGTGCAAATCAAGCGCCTCACACCACATTCACAAGGATAGATTTTTCCACACCCTGATTTCAGACGAGGCAATTTATCAGTGAACATAAGAGAGTCAATAAAGAATGATTGTATGCATGCGCATGCTGGCGTAAGATGTGCATTTGTTTTCTCGCGTACATAAAGCGCTTCACACCACATCATCCTATTGCACCACAATCACGAGATTATTTGGTTTGTTACCCCCCCGATGTCAAGACGTGGGAATGATCTCAGCGCAGTGATCATATAGATAATCTTTATCAAAATAATGATGTACGTGTGCAGTGTTTGTACGTAGGACGTCCATGTTGTAATTATGGCGAAATCAAGCACTTCACACCACATCACCCTATTGCACCACATTCACGAGGATTGATTGTTTTTCACCCCCTGATTTCAGACGAGGCAATTTCTCAGTGATCATAAGAATGTTAATAAAGGATGATTGTATGCATGCTGATGTAAAATGTTCATTTGTATCCATGCCATTTAGGCAACGCCATTCGAACTGCATCCTCGGTGTCGCTGGTTTGTGTCGGGAGACCCACCTCCTGGGGTGAAATGCCTTTCACAACTAAAACAAAACTTACATAATTGTCACTCAAGTCCTCGGTCAGTCCAACACTTCAGGTTTACAATAACACGGGTCGTGGGTGTTGCGGTGTTGGATGTTAGGATCAATGGTGTTGGTGTTGGGCTGTTGCGGTGTTGCGGTGTTGCGGTGTTGGTGCCGCGGTGTTGCGGTGTTGTTGCTGCGGTGTAGATGTTGCGGTGTTGGTGTTGCGGTGTTGCCGTGTTGGTGTTGCCAGTAGTGTTGAGTGTTTAGTATCATGTGTGGGTTCTGCTACTGTTGCGGGTTGCCCGTTTTGGTGTTTGGCCCTGTTGGCACGGGTTGTGTGTTATGCGGGTGTTGGGTGTTTAGGATCAATGGGTGTTGCAAGGATTAGGAAATTGGTGGTGTAACAAACTGTTTTGGGTGTCTGACGGTGACATGAATGGGTATGGCGGGAGTCGACGGGTGTATGTATTGTGCTCCTGTGACGCTGTGACTTGTCTGGGGTCGGCGTTAATCTGTGTGCCGGGTCATTGGCGTTCGCCACGTCTCCATATCATACCGTACAATTCCTCGGTGGGCAACAACATGGGTGGGGTGGAGGAGGCGGGGCGGGGGGGGGGGGGGGGGGGGACCACATTCCAACATTGATTACTACTATCCTTGTAATTATTCCAACTTTGCAGTTCAAGCGTACCCCCCTTCATTGGGCGACATCTTGGGGTCACCTTAGCTGCGTGAACGCTCTGGTGAATGCTGGAGCCGAGGTCTATGCAGTGGACAATGTAAGGGTCTGTTGAATGCAATGGACAATGTAAGGGTTTGGTGAATGCAATGGACAATGTGAGGGTTTGGTGAATGCCGGAGCCGAGTTGTATGCAGTGGACAATGTAAGGGTTTGGTAAATGCAATGGTCAATGTAGGGGGTTTGGTGAATGCAATGGACAATGTAAGGGGTTTGTGAATTCCGGAGCTGAGGTGTATGCAGTGGACCTAGTACAAATGTGCATCCATCTGATTGCATTATGTACTCAATGAGGAGTGCGATGCAGTAGTGTTTATGCTACCCATGTTTACTCCACCTGTACATGGTGAGCAGCCTGAAGGCTGATAGACTATGCAATCAATTAAATTCAAACACTTTGCACCATTCCACCGCATTCCAACATGATTGTGTTCAGGCTGGTGTAGTAGGCTATCCCTGGACTGTAACATGCATACATACCTGATCATGTGAATGCTGGTGTGAAGTGTACTTCTAAATTGGTGGATAGCCTGCAGGCTTATAGACTGTGTAATCAATTCAATCCAATTAAGACTGTGCATTGTTCCACCGCATTCCAACATGATTGTGTTCAAGCTGGTGTAGTAGGCTATCCCTGGACTGTGACATGCATACATACCTGATCATGTGCATGTGGGTGTGAAGTGTACTTCTAAATTGGTGGATAGCCTGCAGGCTAATAGACTGTGTAATCAATTCAATCTAATTAATTACACGTGCAATTGTTCCACCACGCATTCTTCCAACATGTTGTTTTCAAAGCTGGTGTAGTAGGCTATCCCTGGACCTGTGGACTGTGACATGCATACATACCTGATCATGTGCCATAGTGGGTGATAAAGTGTCTTCTATATTCTACCAAAGCGTCACTCACGTGCTTCACACCACATCCTCATATTTCATAAAACCCACCACCTTACACAACTAACCATCATATGTACAACAGCTAAGAAAGCGGAGGGGGGGTCGGGGGGGGGGCAAGGGAGGGGGGGGGGAGGGGGGGGGTGGGAGGCAGGGGGTGGGGGGGGGGGGGTGGGGGGGGGGGGGTGGTGTGGGGGGACGGGGGGTGGGGGGGGGGGGTGGTGGGGTGGGGTGGGGGGTGGGGGGGGGTGGGGATGGGGGTGGGGGTACATAGCCAAGCAACACAATCCCGGTAACTACTCCCCACTGGACGTAACATACATGGAATCGTGTTTTTCGGATTCATGGTACTGCTGAACGCTGCGGTACATCAAGTGCTATCCACCACATCCCTCGTGTTCAACCACTTCACAACAAATGATTTTCTAGTACACCCTGATTTCAGTTTCGGCAGTGTGGTAGGAGAGCGGAGGAGAGGCTGTTGGTGTGGCATGTGCTTCAATTTTTGCTCGGAGAGACCCCCTCTCAAGTGGGCGGGAGCCCCCATGTTTACCCATTTTGTCCGTTTGTCCGGCGAAAACGATTGAGCTGACACGTACCACTACGGAGTGCGTTAACTACGCCTTTGGTCCACTCTAATCAGTTGCCCCATTAGTACGTGTCCAATTGACCCAACAGCACCCGCCAATTTTCCGCGTCGCTCGCGACGCTGCATAGGACTTGTTTAAACTGCATACTGTTGTGGATGTGTGGGGCTCTTTTGGGGGTGCGCATTGGCATTTTATAGTGCAAGGTTAGGGTTGGTTTGGTTTAGGTTGGGCTGTGTTGGATTCAGTTGGGGGTCGGGTTGGGCTGTGTTGCACCACCGCACTTATTAACAAGTGCGAATGAATATCATTGCACCACATTCCAACTGATTGGAAGTATGCATGCATGCTGGTGTGAAGTGTGTATTTGTATTCATGAGTAAATCAAGCGCTTCACACTACAAACCTCATATTACACCACATTCATAATGATTGATTGATTTTCACGGTCTGATTTATGTCCTGCAAATTGTGCAGAGCTCAAAATATTGTTAATCAATGAGACTATTTGGTTGCGTCTTGCCCTGCGTCTTGCTTGTGTTTTGTCCACTGCATTGTATGTGATTATGGAATGGTGTGGATGAGGGACGGAAGGTGGTGGGGAGCAGGGGTCTGGGTCGGAGGTGGCACTGGTGGTTTGTGTGGGGGTGGGGGGGAGTGGGGTGGGGAGTGGGGATGGGGGTCGGGTTGGGGCTGGGTGGTGGGGGGAAAGAGGTGGGGGTTGCAGGTGGGGCTCAAAATATTGTTAATCGATGAGACTGCTTGGTGGCGTCTTGTCCAACATCCACTGCATTCTATGTGATTTTGGAAGTGTGTGGATAAGGGGAGGTAGGTGGTGGGGAGCAGTGGGTTTGCACGGGGCTGGGTCGGGGATGGTCTATAAACCCGCAAGGGTCACTAGGGCAGCAAAAGCTTAATCTATTTGCTTATAAGTTTTTGCGTGCTCTATTAATCCGCAAGGGTCACTAGAGCAGCAAAAGCTTAATCTATTTGCTTAACAGTTTTTGCGTTCTCTATTAATCCGCAAGGGTTACTAGAGCAGCATAAGCTTAATCTATTTGCTTAGAAGGTTTTAATAACAACTGGACCGCTAAGTACGGGTGGTTGGTGTGGGTGTGGGTGTATGTGGGTAGGGGGCCCTTTTTTGGCTTTAGGCGTACATGCAATGTCTGTACTCTTGTTGCTTGGGGTGTGTCATGACTATAACTGGGTGGTTGGTATCTGTGGGTGTTGGGTGTATGTTGGTAGGGGTGGGTGGGTGAGGCTTGCAGGTAGGTCTGGGGCGGTGGTGTAATAACTGGTGGGTGGGTGTGGGTGGTGTGGATGTGGGTAGGGGTGGGGTGGGTTGGAGGTTGCAGGTTTGATCTGGGCATGGGGGTTAATACTGGGGTTTGTGTGGGTTTGGTGGATGTGGGTAGTTGTGGGTGGGTTGAGAAGCAGGTAGGTCCCGCCTTGGGGCTGAGGGGTTAATACTGGTGGGTTGGTGTGGGATGTGGGTGGATGTGGGTAGGGGTGGGTGGGGTTTGTGAGGGGGCAGGTAGGTCTGGGCTTGGGGTAATACTGGTGGTTGGTGTGGGTGTGGGTGGATGTGGGTAGGGGTGGGTGGGGTTGGAGAATGCAGGTAGGTCTGGGGCTGGGGGTTAATACTGGTGGTTGGTGTGGGTGTGGGTGGATGTGGGTAGGGGTGGGTTGGGGGTTGAGGTTGCAGGTAGTCTGGGGCTGGGTAATACTGGTGGTTGGTGTGGGTGTTGGTGATGTTTGGAGGTTGCAGGTAGGGCTGGGGGTGGGGGGGTGCGTGGTGGTTGGTGTGGGTTGTGGGTGTGGGTGTGAGTGTGGGTGTGGTGTGGTGGGGAGGGGTGGTGGTGTTGGAGTTGCATTTCGGGCTGGGGTGGGGGGTGCACTCTGGTGGTTGGTGTTGGGTGGTGGGTGTGGCTCCTGGGTGTGGGTGTGGGTGTGGGTGTGGGTTTGGGTGATTCGTGGGGTAGGGTGTCTGGGGGAGAGGGTGGGTGGGGTAGGAGGTTGCAGGTAGGGCTGGGGGTGGGGGGTGTCACTGGTGGTTGGTGGTTGGTGTGGGTGTGGGTGTGGGTGTGGTTGGGTGGGGTTGGAGGTTGCAGGTAGGGCTGGGGCTGGGGGTTGGGTGTTGGTATCAATGGCGTTGCAGTTTTGGTTGTTGGGTGCCGATGGTATGGGTTTTATGTGGGGTGTTGTGGCTTATGATTGTAGTTGTGATTGTGTTGGTGTTGGTGTTGGCCTTGGTGCAGCATTGGCGTTGGCGCTTTTGGTGTGTGTGGATCAGTGGCGTTAGTGTTTATGGTGTCATTTGCTTGGCGCACGGCGATGGTGTTGCTTTGCCGGGTGTTGTTTGTTGGTGGTGGTGGTGGCGTGGTGGGGGGTGTTGTGGGGGGTGCGTGGGGGTAGGGGGTGGGGTGGATGTGTGTGGTGTTGAGAGAGCGTGTGTGTGCGTGTGCGGGTGGTGCACTGTCTGGCAGTTGTAGCTTGTGTGTGTTGGACTTGGGATGTGAGGGGGGTGGTGGGGTGGGGAAGTGAGGGTGAGGAAGGCCACGGAGAGCCAAAAACGTGTTACTAAACTCTGTATGTTCAGACAAGAATGACCGCTATGCAGGCTCATGTCACAAAAAAAAATAAAATTACAAATCGTACTCACGTATTCTGCAATATGGGTATATAGTTAATGGCGTTGATTCACAGTAAAGCACTTTTGTGCATGCCATGTACGCCGATTTGGGAGCAACACAAACAGAGAATTGTCCATTCTCCTAGTGTTTAGGTTTAATGTGCGGTTACCAGCGGCAGCTAGTAACCGTCGTGGGCGCACTGTGGGCAGTGCCCAAGCTGCGCCTTTTGCCGCATTTTCGTGTCAACCCCCTGTGCGCCGCGCGCAGATCTTTGCGTTTTTTTCACTAAAAGGCGCTGACCATTCGGCATTTGCGCGCTTTATTAAGCGCTGACAAACCAAGTTTGCAAGAATTAGCACCCGGGTCCACTGCGACTCCCACCATGATCATCACCCGGGGGTTTCAATTAGCCGTCCTGTAATCTATACATGTTTCCTTGTGGTATTCGATGGGTGGGTAAGTCCCTTTTTGTCTTAGGAGGCACCCGGGGACTTAGTGGACCACCCCCGTGGACTGTTATAGGTCCTTGCACAGTGCCGCCTCGAAAACGGATCTCTAGAGGTGCACTCCTGACTGAGAGGCAAGCCAACCGCAGACTTAGTAATGACTGACACCACTCTGGACTTGGTCAAGGCGCCACCCCGGACTAGTATGCAACCCCTGTACTTAGTATCTACCCCTGGACCTAGTAGGCCAACCGCTGGACTACTATATGTACACACCTCAACGTGGGCATATGCTTTCCCCCCAGTTGGGTACAGCGGTGATACCCGTCCCTGTTAATCATCCATGTTTCTCTTGCTTGATTTCGAGGTTGGTAAAGGTCCCTTAGTTAGAGGCACCCCTGGCTGAGTAGGCCACCCCCCCCTGTTACTTCGTAAGGCACCGCCTGGGACTTATTTAGTAGTCAAAAACACCACCCCCGGACGTAAAGTAGCACCCCTGGACTTATTAGGCACACCTGACTTTATAGCTCCCCTGACTTAGTAGGCAACCCTGGACGTATAGGCAACCACCTGGACTTAGTAGGCACCCCTGGACTTAGTAGGCACCCCTGGACTTGGTAGGCACCCCTGGACTTAGTAGGCACCCCTGGACTTAGTAGGCACCCCTGGACTTAGTAGGCACCCCTGGACTTAGTAAGGCAACCCCGGGACTGAATTAAGTAGCACCCCTGACTATAGGCAACCCCTGGAATAACTTAGTAGGCACCCTGGACTTAGTAGGCCACCCCTGGACTAGGCACCCCCCGATCTAGTAGGCACCCATGGACTAACTTTAGTAGGCACCCCTGGACCTTAGCAAGGCACCCTTGGGAACTTAGTAAGGACCCCTGGACTGAGTAGGCACACCTGGACTAGCTTAGTAGGGCACCCCTGGACTTAGTAGGCACCCCTGGACTTAGTAGGCACCCCTGGACTTAGTAGGCACCCCTGGACTTAGTAGGCACCCCTGGACTTAGTAGGCACCCCTGGACTAACTTAGTAGGCACCCCTGGACTTAGCAGGCACCCCTGGACTTAGTAGGCACCCCTGGACTTAGTAGGCACCCCTGGACTAGCTTAGTAGGCACCCCTGGACTTAGTAGGCACCCCTGGACTTAGTAGGCACCCCTGGACTAATATACATAACATACATACGTGATTGTGTGCATGTTGGTGTGAAGTGTACTTGAATATTTATGCGTCCATCAAGCGCTTCACACCACGATCCTCATGTTGCACCACTTGCACAACAACTGATTTGCAAGTACACCCTGATTTCAGTCTTGGAAATATGGCAGTGCGGAGGGAGGAGGCAGCTTGTTCGTGGCATGTGCTTCGTTCCTTCCACTGCATCTTATTGTGGATGTGTGATTGTTTGGGGGGCATGCAGTAACACTTTTAGGTTTATATTGTTGGGTTGGTTTGGTTTGGGCTGGGCTGGGCTGGAAGTTGAGGGCTGGGGTTAGGGGTTGGGTTTTGGGGGGGTTATAGCATGGTGTGGCGTGTTGTGGAGGATTTGGGTATGGTTTTTTGCTTGTGTGAGTATGAGTATTACGCTTATATTTGATACCTTCAGTCATGTAGTTCAAATCTTTACATTCAGTTCATATATCTGTACACTCATTGTCATAGAAACAATATCCCCGACACTACTACTGTTTTTCGGCTAATAGCAGCAGCTTCTAGACAGTTTCCCTGACTGGCTATTCTGACAAATCTAACTTAACTTAGACACCCTGAAGCTTACAGAACCAGCTGTCCAGAACTGCTGGCATATTTGGGTGTAGGTCTGTGTCTGGCTTAGGGATCTGCCTAGAAGCTGCGCAGAATAGTTGAAAACTTGAAAAGGAAATCCCTGATCCCAAGACCCATCATTACCACTACTGGCCTTGATTGCTACATGTGCCTTGCCACGTTGTAGGATGGTCGTACCCCCCTGGATGTGGCAGTGGCTCGTGGACGTAGAAAAGATGTTCAAGCCGCTCTTTCCCCCGCATAATTACAATAGGGCGACTGTATACGGCGGCAGGAGAAAGAGTGGGAGCCATGCAAGGAGTCAGGCTCGAGTTATCTTTGTTTTCATTGCAATATTGCATGGTCTATCAGCCTTCAGCAGGCTGCTCACTCTGATCACGGTCTGTAGGCATAGGATGGGGAGTGGGAGCCACACGAGTGAGCAGCCGGAAGCAAGTTAACTTTATTTTTATTGCATGGTCTATCAGCCTTCAGGCTGCTCGCCGTATGTGAGTGTAGTAAACATGAGTAACGGCGGCAGGATAAAGAGTTGGAGCCACAAAAGCAGTCAGACTTGAGTCATCATTTTTTTCATTACATGGTCTATCAGCCCTCAGGCTGCTCACCGTCTGTGGGTGTAGTAAACGTGGGTGGCATAAACACTACGTACTACACGATACTCCCAAATACATACTGTAATCATAGTGCTGCAGACTGTTTGAAGACATATCTAGCTCAGAATCAACAGATAGTCCACTTCAGTCTGTCTTTCATGCTTGGTGCACACGTGTCATACTTGTAGACCAGTGTGGCCAGGAGTCTGGTGTGAGTATGAATGGGGCTGATGACATGTGCACGATTCGTGGGCATGTCCAGGGCTCTCCATGGGGCATTGGTGAGGGATCTAAGGTGCCTGTACCTGGCATAGAAATCTGTGATTAAGGTGTACAGGGGAACCCTGAGCATGTTAACTATGCACGGTGGGGTAGGTAGTGAGATCATGTGTTCCATAATTTCTATCAGCTCCCCCAGGGGGTAGTATCCCTCCTGAGTTTCTTCTAGGGTGAAGCTCACTACAGGCATGTGGTTGTAGTTCTCTATGTCAGCGTCTGAGGATGGTTCAGATGTAGGGGGAGTGCTGCCAGGTGAGAATTCAGTGATGCCACTTGGGGTCATGGTTTGGACTTGGGAGTTCTCTACGAATAGGGATGTGCCTAGAATAGTCTCTACTACCTCTGCAAGAGCTGACACCTCTAGTGGCACTACAGGTGGCACTACAGGCTGTACCAACAGGGAAATTTCTGACAGCACTAGTGGTGGAACTACTGGTGGAACTACTGGTGGCTCTACTGGTGGCACTCCAAGTTGCTCTACTGGTGGCACTACTGGTGGCATTGCTGGTCTGGCGGGGTATCTCTGGGAGTAAACTGCCAGCATAGAGGCTTTCATGTGAGCTAGCTGTTCTCTAAAATCTATGTCCCCCCCATGGCTGCCACTAGGAGTGTTGGTAGACTGGTTGAATTCTGTGTATCCTGCCTCCTTGTGGCAGTCTGACCAGTAAAGGTACTGTGGGTCAGGTCGGGCAGTAGTAGGTCGGTTGCTAGGGGGGTTCTGTCTCTTTCTCTGCCTATTGTTACCAGGGTTCTGACCAACATGGGAGGGCACTACAGGTGGCACTACAGGTGGCACTACAGGTGGCACTACAGGTGGTGGCATGTGAGCCAAGTCTGTATCTTCTGATGGGCACTCACGTGAGCTATGGCCAAAGCCTCCACAGTTCCAACATGTCATCTGACGCAACTTCCGATGACTCCCGGGTGTACAAGCTAGGAAGTCAGTATCAGCTGGGGAGCAAGAGGGTCCAGCTTGTAGACGAGGAGGATAAGGAGGTTGGGAATGTGGAGGAGAGGGAGATGGAGGATGTTGTGGAGGAGGTGAAGGAGGTGAGGGAGGAGGAGGAGGAGGAGAAGGAGGTGGAGAGGGGGTGCTGGGTGACAGTGGTGCATGGTAACGATCTGCAGACTCTTGGAACCGGTGTCTCCATCTGGCCCGTCCCGCTGGGGATAGGTGGTGGACCATGGCATTTGGTTGGAGATACCAGGGATCTTCTGGACTGTAGTTGTCCGGATGATCTGAGTGACTGGGGTAGAACACGTTTGTGATGTACAGTTCACCCATGGCACTGGTGCAGCAGGACAGGACAGACTGGTAGGCCGGTGCAGGTTCATCTTCTTCTTGGTATGGAAGGGAGAGGATGGTCTGGCAGTCAATCACAGAAATGTTTAGGTCATCATCATGTCTCATCATAGCTGGGATGCTGATGAAGTTCATAGGTATGCCATTGTGTGGGAGAGGAGGTGGATCATGATATAGGGGATAGACGTGAACATTGAGGAGAGTCATGACTAGGCCATATGCTGTGCCTGTGTGGGAGCACATGACGGGTTCAGCAGATCCAGGAAAGAAGATGGGGACTGGTGTGGCAAGAGCCGTGATTCTGATGAGGGAGTACCTGTTGTAGGTCATGTGCTTGATGGAATCAGAGCTAAGACCCCAGTCGGTTGCTAGGGGTTGTGCAAGGTAATAGCATGGTACCATCCTATTGGAGGTGTCTTCAAGAGCGTCAGTATCTGGGGTTTTAGTAGGTTCTTCTTCTTGGTCTCCACTACTGTGGGTGTTCTCTAGAGTGGGGGCATTTCCTATCTCAGAGCCAGTGTGGAGTACATGATTAGCATTGGGGTAAGTCAGATTTGATGTTGGTATCTCACCCTCATCCATTTCTTCTTTGAGCCTGATCAAGTCTTCTTTCCACTTGGGGTACTTCCCAGGACGTTGGGGGGGCAGTGTAGTCATGGATGTGTCCTCCTCAGTCATGCTATCTCCAATCCAGAACTCCTTCCCTTCTGACGAGGGGAGTCCTGTGGCAGTTGGGCGCAGCTCTGCAGCGGGCCCTAGTTGATGCGCAGAAGGTGGAGCTGGCGTCTTGTAAACGCCTGCTCGGATGTCCTTGAAGAAGTTGGGATTCTTTTCCAGTTCACAATGTGCGCTCTCGTGGAGGGATGCCTGGATCTTTGCGTCATCCAAGGGGCAGAGATCCAGAGGATTGGTAGGCATGGGCTTCGGTGGTGGTGTAGGGGCATCCACAAATGGCGGTTGAGGTGGAGCAGGCGGCTTCTGTTGCGTAGGTCTGGGAGTACTGTTGGCGATGGGAGCTGCGTGGCGATGGATTGAGTGTCGAGGGAGGTTCAGGTAGGTGGGGATTGTAGGAGATGGTGGCGGAAGAGCAGGGGCAAGTTTGAAACCCGATCCATACTGTTTTCTCAAGTATCGCAGTGCAAAAGCAGCATTGTTAGTGTGATCCCGCAGGGTTGCAGCAATGGACGGGTTTAGGGAGATGGAGATATGCTCCATGGCTGCAAAGTTGCTGAACACAGTTATTCTGTGATCATGTGAGTCGGAGGGGTAAAGCATGCCATCTACAGGTTCCGTTGTGGGGGTAATGTCTTTGTCTCCGTCGAGAACGGAGAATTTGCAGAAGTTGTGCATCATTGGGTCGACCAGTTCCATGTACCATGTTGAGAAGGTGTCAGGGTCACCCTTACCGTCGAACTGAGAGCAGGGCTTCATATCCATCTTGGAGAGCTGTGGCGGTAAGGTGGAAATGGAGGTTGGGAAGCAACGGGACGATAATGGGGACACTCGGATTGCGGGCAATGAGGGAAGTAGCAGATCTGTGTTTTGGGAAGAAACTGTGAATGGGGTAGGGTAGTTTTTGCGGAACTGTGAAAGAATGGGGCGGTTGAGAGCGGCGGAGGTTGCGAGGCAACGGGACGTGGGAGAAGGGGGGGGGGGGGGGGGGGTAGGGGATGTTGGCTTGTTGTCTGATGACAGCTGTACAATACAGCTGTACAATACAGCTTGTTGGCTCTAAGTGAGCTATCAGTCCGGATGTGCGGATGATATCGTACGCAAAGTAGATCCGGATGTGCGGATGTCAAAGCCACGCTTGGAGAGTTACCTTCTAACTTTCCTTTTGACGGTTGCTAGTAAATTAGTTCACAATAGACAAAATGTCTTCGGCGCGGGAATAGCTTCCGCTAATGACGAAGCCAATCAAGCAGGGATGGAACCGTAACCTGTCAGTTTCCGGAGTATGCGTATACAACGCAGAGGCGTAGGAGAATGAAGGGATAGTTCGATTACATGATGAGCACCATAAAGGTGCGCTAGGGAGATGTAGAGGGATAGCACGGTACCTCAGGGTACCGGCATGTAGAGTCTATACCATAGCTGGCAGCGGCACTATAGTACAGTGCAGCAGGGAGGGAGTCCTGTGCACTCTAAGTCACTCTAGATGATCCGGGAGATCCGGTGAATAACACCTTCTCCAGCAGACAAAAATGTAACATGGATTTTATCGGCAGCCTAAAGGATCCAAAGATTCCTTTCTTGGTCATGGGTAATCTGTTCAGGGGCTAGGTGGTCTCAAAATTTACTAACCCGTCGTCTCAATATTTTGGTGCAGTATTTTTTATACTAACCATGTTTACTCCGGCTGTAAATGGTGAGAGGCCTGGAGGGCCCTTAAAGTCTGGAGCCATGTAACCAAGCCCAAGTACAAGAATAATAGAGGGGTGACGACGGGAGAGAGGTGGATTGGGAAGTTGAAATTCCAGCTACCATCATACCACAACAATTTGAGTCCCCCCCCTCCTCCCCTCACCCTCACCCCCACCCCCACGCACCCACCCACCCCACCCCCCTAGCCCCCACCATCACCCCTACCCCGTCCCCCGTGCCAGTCTCCCCCTATCATTCCAACGTTGTCCTTGCCCCCATGGCTTGCTACCAGCCAAACTAAATCTGCGCAGTGCATATGGAAGCTGACACAATCACCTTTTCAGCACTGTTGGAATCTCGGGGCTTGGCCCAGTTGCTGGGTCAAGGAGCTGCATAGAAGCTAAAAAGAAAACCTATGCTTGTACCGGATTGGATTGCTACATAGCCATGTATCGGATTGGATTGCTACATGGATTTTCAGCAAACGCTGGACTGCTCACCGTTTTTTAATTCTAATTCCAAGGATTGGATTGGATTGTTACATGGGTCTCGGCCTACTCTAGTCTGGGCCAATTCCAAGTCCCAAGTACACGAATATATTGTGAATATGCCAGTCTTCTTTCTACAAGAAGGATTTCCTCCTCAAAGAGTGCCAGAGTGGGTCTCTGACGGAGACTTTATGTTATAGTATGACTTATACATCATCTCTATCTAGAGTAGGCAAAGAGCGCACAGGTCTAAGTCCCCTCCAAGGCATGTGCCGCCTGCCGCCCAGTGCCGTGGCCAGCTATGGCCCGTGCACCACAATGTAGTACTAGGCTGTACTGATCTGCACTCCTTTATCTATCGCCCTACTGCGATTACCACTATATAGATATATCTTCTTTGTAAGCCGAGTTCAAGCCTGCAGTCTCTACAACCTAACACGAAACTCTACCGTAGATATGTGCGCTGTCCCAATTGCCGAACACAGCGAGCAGCCATAATACCGGTATGTTATAGTCTGACTTTATGTGATCTCTAGAGTAGGCAGAGTACGCACATGTCTAAGCGAGTCCCATCATGGGCACGTGCCGTCTGCCGACAGGCGGCTTTGCCAGCTATGCGACTATTGTTATCTTCTGTAAACAGATGCACCGACAGTGACGTCTGCAGAAAACTACATAACATGGTGAAGTCATATAACCAAGTTAAAGTAGTATGTAGTACATACTACATGCCATACATGCCAGGGATGTACATACTACATGCATGTACAGGGACATGTACACACACAGGTACATACTACATGCACACACAGGTACATGTACATGTACACACAGGTACATACTACATGCATGTACAGGGATGTACATACTACATACTACATGCCATACATGCCAGGGATGTTCAGGGCGCTGTGTCCTCCGTCGCAGATGCAAGGGTCCGTTGCGTCGCATGATGCAAGCTACATAATTGGTTGCGTCTCAGGCAGCACAGCTATACAATTGGTTGCGTCTCAGGCAGCACAGCAATACAATTGGTCGCGTCTCAGGCAGCACAGCTAGGGGTCCTCCTAAATTACCCTGGCAATCTGGTATGCATATGCTTAAGTCCATGCTTCCTGGGTTAGCCAATCAGGCCAAAAGATTTTCCCCAACTTTGAAGAATTACATATATATACTAGCATTGAGCCCGTCGTACCGACGGTGCCCCCGTGGTCACCTGGGCGACAGGTCAGCAAGATATTGAGATCCAATCCGGCGACAGCTTGGCAGAGCCCTAAGAAAAAGGGGCCGAACACGCGCTGGGCACGCGCCAAACCCTGCACAGAGCGCTATTATATATATGACTAGCATCTGAGCCCGTCGTACCGACGGGAGGACCACCCCCGTGGCCACGTCAGTGACAGGTCACGAAAAATCGAGATCTGAAACCACTGAAACCAAAAGCCTAACTGCCTGGGCCAAGAGGGCTAAACCATATCACGGCCATGCTACTTAATATAATAAGATGATTGTCTGGAGGAGCCAAGTAGCCAAATAAAACATGTCGAGCCCCCCCCCACACACCATCACCCCCCTCACCCACCCACACCACAACCGAGCAGACCCTCAGGATCCAGAATGCAATTTGAATCAATTAAGCCATGATAATGATAGATAGACAGATAACTAACGCCTTCAGTCATTTTCATACCTGGGTGATCTCCTCCAAGGGCGCGGACTACTGAGCGCCCAAGGGAGTTGTAAAAATGCTAAAAACTGAATAACTTTGTCCAGACTTGATATTTTTATTTGTGTCGTATGGTTGGAAAGGCCTTGACGAGATGATGCTCATGAACCCCCTTTCACTATGTAATACAGTTCGGGTGTCCAGATATGAAGCCTCAAGGTATTTGTGTGTGTGTGTGTACATGTGTGTGTGTGTGTGTGTGTGTGTGGGGGGGGGGGGGGGGTCAGGGGTGAAAATAACAACTTCCAAATATGCGGTCTGCCAACTTTATTCTTGCCCCCCCCCCCCCCCCCCCCCCCCCCTCCTCGGAACAGCAATATGACATCATATTATATCATGTGATCATATGATGCCGCCAGTCTGACTAGGCTAAAGTTACCATTTGTATACAAAATCATATTATGCAGTTTGTTGCCGTTCCCTACAAATACATGGATAAAGGAATTAGTGCTCGAAAAAATGCTTGCTTGCTGCAATATTGCTGATCTAACTTTGAGGATAAGTCGGAAGACCCCTCCCGTAGGTTGTGGAGCGGGCTTGTCTTGGGTCAACAATGGCCTGTTGATGACAACTTAGTGTAATGTAATAAGCCTTAGATCTCCGTCCAGCAATCTGCAGCAGTGCAGCAAGGACTGCTGGGCACACACTAAAAATGTAGGGGCCATTTTCCACTGTTTTTATTTTTGGCTACCAGCACCAGCTTCTATGCAGCTCCCCAAGACTGCCACTGGGGCTGATTGGGCCAGACTCAAAGATTCCAGTAGCACTGCAAAGCTTCCAGGTTTCAGCTTCCAGGTTCTTAGGTTGCTTAAGGTTTGGTTGAAGAGAGAGCCCAGGGATCTGCCTAGAAGCTGCTGCTCGTAGCTGAAAAGGAAAAGTATGAACCCTTGGACAAATGGACACCCATAACCTTTTGGTACCCCTTTGTTACCCTTTCAAGCAAGCCAAATAAAAGATGAACCCCAAAAGTAGAAGTGCAGCTGCAGATGGCACACACTCCACCCCTCTCCACCCAGGCCCCCCCACACACCCCACACCCACCCACCCACCCCCACACCCCCACACCCACCCACCCCCACCCACACACCCCCACACACCCCCACCCACACACCCACCCACCCCCACACACCCCACACCCACCCACCCACCCACCCACCCACACATATTGTCCCCATGCAGGTGATATCCTTATCATGGTCACCCACGGTCTGTTCGACATGGTCCGATGACCCCCTGAAGTAGAATCGCAGCTGCAGATGGCACGAGTGGAGCGGACAGGACCAGGGTTGTTCAGGACGCTGCGTGTCCTCCTTCGCAGACACAACCTCGAAGGGTTTGTTGCGTCCTGCGACGCAACGTGGGGAGGGTCCGTTGACCAGAAGAAAGGATCTGTTGCGTCGCAGGACACAGGCTTTACAAATGGTTGCGTCTCAGGCAGCAGAGCCGGGGGTCTTCCTGAAGTACCCTGGACAGTACTTAATGTTCACGAGAGTTCACAAGCAAGACCTTGATACGGTCTGGTCCATTGTGTCCACCCTCCAAGAACAAATCCAGGGGAGTTTTACCATCCTGCGGTGTGGCAAGGCATATTTAGCAATCAAGGTCAGCATTGGTGATGATGGGTCTTGGGGATCAGGGCTTTTCTTTTATGCGCAGCTTCTAGGCAGCTCCCTGAGCCAGCCACTGTTCTGCAACAAACTATTTCAGCAGTTATGAGCAGCTGATTGTGTCAGCTTCAAGGTCCACTAGATTACACTAGGTTTGGTAGAATAGACAGTCAGGGGAGCTTACTAGAAGCTGCTGCTCGTAGCCAAAAAGAAAAGAAAGCAGTGTTGGGAATGCTGTTTCTATGATAATGAACAGGTATGTCGGGTATGTGAAGATTCATTTGAACCACATGACTGAAGGTATCACACATGTGCACATAGTATTCATAGACGCACACAAACAAACAATACATTTACACAAAGCCTCCACAACACGCCACGCCATGCCATGAACCCACCAAGGCACCAACCCTCAACCCAACCCAACCCAACACGCCACATCATATCACGTAACAACACAACACAGCACCCTAACCTTACACTATAAACGTAAAAGTGTTACTGCAAGCCCCCCAAACAATTGCACATCCACAAAAGATGCAGTGCAAGGAATGCAGCCACGCATGCCACAAACAAGCTGTCTTCTCCCTCTGCACTACCATATTTTCAAGACTGAAAGGAGGGTGTACTTGCAAATCATTTGTGTAAGTGGTGCAACATGAGGATCACTTTGTGAAGCGATGCATACATGAATATAGAAGTACACTTCACATCAACATCCACAAGATCATGTATGTATGTATGTAGTATGGTGTGTGTGTATGTATGTATGTATGTATGTATGTGTGTATGTAGTATGTATGTATGTATGTATGTATGTATGTTGTAGGTATGTATGCTGTATAGTATGTATGTAGGTATGTATGTATGTGTGTGTGTTGGTGTGATGGATGTATGTATGTATGTATGTATGTATGTATGTATGTAGTATGTATGTAGTATGTATGTATGTATGTATGTATGTAGTATGGATGTATGGATGTATGTATGTATGTATGTTGTCTGGATGATGTATGTATGTACGTATGTGTGATAGCTGTATGTTGTTATGTGTTGTGTGTGTGATGTATGATGTATGTATGTTGTATGTAGTATGTATGTATGTATGTAGGATGTATGTAGGTATGTTTTATGTATGTATGTATGTATGTATGTATGTATGGATGTATGTAGGTATGCAGATGTATGTATGTATGTATGTATGTATCAGTACGTTAGTTACAGTACAGGTGTAGGTGTCCAGGAGTAGTTAGTTATAGTCCAGGTAGTCCAGGTGTAGCCTACTGCACCAACATGAGGATTGCGGTGTGAAGAACTTGATGCACGCATGAAAAAACAAACCCAACCCTAAACCCTATAGAAGTACACTTTACATCAACAAGCACACAATCATGTATGCAGTGCGTGTGTGTGTGTGTGTGTGTGCATATGAATGTTCCAGTCCAGGGTGGGGTAGCCTACTAGGCTAAAGTAACTTGCCCAACTTCGAAAAATCAAGAAATGTGTATGGATTAACCTGACGAGACATTTGAAACTTTTACTAGCCATGGTCCTGTTGGAATACAGTGTAACGACCAAAGGCCACCACAGGCTCCATTACATTCTGACGAGCGCATGCTCCCTGCTGTTTGACCCCCCACCTACCCCCATCCCACCCCTAACCCCTCACCTCCAATACTTGACCCCGATCCCGCCCCCAACCCTCAACCCTTTCCCACCCCACCCCCAACCCTCAACCCCATCCCCGCCCAACCCCAGCCACAAGCGATGACCATGTTGGAATACAGTGTAACGACCAAAGGCCACCACAGGCTCCATTACATTCTGTCGAGCGCATGCTCCCTGCTGTTTGACCCCCCACCTACCCCATCCCACCCCTAACCCCTCACCCCCAATACTTGACCCCGATCCCGCCCCCAACCCTCAACCCTTTCCCACCCCACCCCCAAACCTCACCCTCAACCCCATCCCCGCCCAACCCCAGCCACAAGCGATGACCATGTTGGAATACAGTGTAACGGCCAAAGGCCACCACAGGCTCCGTTACATTCTGACGAGCGCATGCTCCCTGCTGTTTGCCCACCCCCTACCCCATCCCACACCCTCACCCCTAACCCCCAATCCTCGGCCCCATCCCCGCCCCCAACCCTCATCCCCAACCCTCAACCCTTTCCCGCCCCACCCTCAACCCTCAACCCCAACCCTCAACCCTATCCCCGCCCAACCCCAGCCACAAGCGATGACCATGTTGGAATACAGTGTACTGATAGTTGAAACACATTCTTACTTTGTTTCTTGCATCCACATCAGCTCCGGCATACACCAAGGTGTTAATGCAATCAAGGTGGCCCTCTGATGCAGCATAGTGAAGGGGTGTGCCTAGGACCTGCAAGGTTGGAACAGTACACGTGTTTAGTAATCACGTCTTGTACAAGTGGTTCCTGCCCCCTCCCCACCACCACCACCACCACACACACACACACACACACACACACGGCTCCGGCATACACCAAGGTGTTAATGCAATCAAGGTGGCCCTCTGATGCAGCATAGTGAAGGGGTGTGCCCAGGACCTGCAAGGTTGGAACAGTACACGTGTTTAGTAATCACGCCTTGTAGAAGTGGTTCCTGCCCCCTCCCCACCACCACCACCACCACCACACACACACACACACACACACACACACGCGGCTACGGCATACACCAAGGTGTTTATGCAATCAAGGTGGCCCTCTGATGCAGCCCAATGCAGAGGGGTGCCCAGGACCTGCAAGGTTGGAACAGTACAAGAGTTCAGTAAATATATATTGTGCAAGTGGTCCCCCCCCCCCCCCCCCCCCCCCCCCCCCCCCCCCCCCCCCCCCCCCCCCCCCCCCCCCCCCCCCACCCCCCCCTCCCTCCCCCATACGCACACGCACACACACCACACAACTCACACACCCCGCCGACGCCAATCCCTCACCAACACAAATGCACCACCAAAAGTAATGCCAATGCATGTATGCATGCATACAAAAATCATTTTGAATGTTGTGCAATGATATAAATTATTACACAGTCCTCAGAATCCAAGTTGGTTCCAGCTTTCAACAAAGCGTGCCCGCATGAATACAAATGCACATTTCACACCAGCATGCATGCAAACATGCAATAATTTGGAATGTGGTGCAGGAGTAGCCCAAGACTCAAATGTTTCAGTCACGCCGATTATTTTTTTCTGACAATAGGGCTGTAATGACATGTATTTAGGCGATATTAAAAGCTACTTTTCAGGTCATTCTGAGCACCTCATTTAGGTGTGTGTGTGTGTGGGGGGGGGGGGCGAGGGGTCTGGGCCCTCATTTTATTTTTGCTACCTTTTTCAGTGTGGTGCAATGATAATCATTCATCCATCATCCCCAGCATCCATGTTGGCTCAGGCTTCCATCTAAGCATCTAAGCAATCAACAGCACAAATATGAACAGCGCGGTGGAACAATGCACATTCTTACTTTTAATTGAATCAAATTGATTACATGGTCTACCAGCCTTCTGGCTGCTCACAGCAGTGATTGTTTTCCCCTCTATGTATAGCGATCGCTACTTTTGACCCCGTTATGGCCCAAATTGCTGCTATAATGAGGGGACTAAATTGATATTATTTACATGGTCTACCAGCCTTCTGGGCAGGGATTTCTTTTCAAATTAAAAAGAGGAAATATTATTCCTTTTTCTTCTCCTTTTCCCCCCTCCCAAAACAGGATCCGTATTCCGATTTCGGTCGATTTAGGTCATTTTAGTCAATTTCAGTATAAAAAAAAAACTTTTTTTTAGGTTTCTTATTCCAGCAATTTTGGCCAAAACAGGGTCTCGTATACCGATCGGAATGTATTACGGAAAACAATATCCCTGTATTCTGGCTTCTCACCATCTGCAGGTGGAGTAAAAATGGTTAGTAGCATAAAAATTACTGCACTACACTACCGAGTGCATAATGAAATCACATGAGTTGTACATACACTACTGCAGTGCACTCCTTAGTGCTTAATGCAATCACATGAGTAGTACATACACTACTGCAGTGCACTCCTTAGTGCTTAATGCAATCACATGAGTAGTACATACACTACTGCAGTGCACTCCTTAGTGCTTAATGCAATCACATGAGTTGTACATACACTACTGCAGTGCACTCCTTAGTGCTTAATGCAATCACATGACGTTGTAACATACACTACTGCACGTTTGCACTCCTCAGTGCCTTATATGCAATCACATGAGTTTGTCACCTACACTACTGCAGTGCACTCCTCAGGCTTAATGCAATAACATGGAGTTGACAAACTCACTGCGTTGCACTCCTTAGTGCTTAATGCAATCACATGAGTTGTCATACATACTGCAGTTGCACTCATAGTGCTTATTAATGCAATACATGAGTTGTACATACAATTACTGCAGAGCACCCTTAGTGCTTATGCTAAATCCCATGAGTTGGAACAAACATTACGCAGGCACTCCGGAGTGTTAATCAATCAGAGGAGCTTTTTCTTTTTAAGCCCTTCCTATCACGGTTGGGTAAGTCTCTTTAGCCTATTTGGCCTACCCCTGGACTACAACATACATACATACCAACATGCACTCTCACAATCGTCAGAATAAACACTACAAGCACTTCTGCTCTACACTCCTGAGTGCAGAATGCAATCAGATGGATGCTTTTTCTTTTTGGCCCTTCCTATCACAGTTGGGCAAGTCCCTTTAGCCTATTTGGCCTACCCCTGGACTGTCACATACATACACATACATACATTCTTACATACATTGTCCATTGCATTCACCTCGGCTCCAGCGTCCAACAAAGCTTTTATGCAGCCATGGTTGCCGTGTAATATGTACAGCGCAGTGGAACGATGCACATTCTTAACTTACTTTTTATTTAAATGAATCGATTACATGGTCTATCAGCCTTCAGCCTATCCAGCATCTACAGCAGGTGGAGTAGCCATGGTTAGTTTAAACACTACTGCACCACACTCCTGAGTACATAATGCAATCAGATGTATGCGCATTCTTACATTGTCCATTACATTCACCAAACCCTTACATTGTCCATTGCATTCACCTCAGCTCCAGCATCCAACAAAGCATTCATGCAGCTGAGGTCAACCCGTGATGCAGACCAATGCAGGGCTGTGCGCTTGTCCTGCAAGGCAGGGAAATGCAAGATTTTAGCAATACAATGTTGTGCATGTGGTACCCTAGCTAAGGTCGCCCCGTGATGCAGACCAATGCAGGGCTGTGCGCTTGTCCTGCAAGGTAACACATGAAATCACAGTCATCATCACAAAACCATTCATCACCAGAACCACTGCAGGGCGTGCTGCTTGTCCTTGCAAGGTAACACATGAAATCAAGCCATCATCACACTACCTCATCCACAGGACCAATGCAGGGCTGTGCGCTTGTCCTGCAAGGTAACACATGAAATCACAGCCATCATCACAAACCATCATCACAGACCAATGCAGGGCTGTGCGCTTGTCCTGCAAGGTAACACATGAAATCACAGCCATCATCACAAACCATCATCACAGACCAATGCAGGGCTGTGCGCTTGTCCTGCAAGGTAACACATGAAATCACAGCCATCATCACAAACCATCATTCACAGGACCAATGCCGGGCTGTGCGCTTGTCCTGCAAGTAAACACATGAAATCACCAGGCCCATCATCACCAAAACCATCATCACCAGGACCGATTCAGGGCTGTGCGCTTGTCCTGCAAGGTAACACATGAAATCACAGCCTTCATCCACAAAACCATCATCACAGACCAAGGCAGGGCTGTGACGCTTGTCCTGCAATAACACATGAAATCACAGCCATCATCAAAAACCATTCATCACAGGACCAATGCAGGGCTGTGCGGCTTGTCCAAGGGAAACACATTGAAAATCACAGCCCTCATCACAAACCATCATCACAGACCAATGCAGGGCTGTTGCGCTGTCACTGCAAGGTAACACCTGAAATCACAGCCATAATCACAAACATCATCACAGGGACCAATGCAGGGCTGTGAGCTGTACTGCAAGGTAACACATGAAATCACAAACAGCCTCAGCACAAAACCATCATCCAGACCAATGAGGGTGTGGCTTGTCTGCAAGGGAACACATAAATCACAGCCATCATCACAAACCATCATTCACAGGACCAATGCAGGGCTGTGCGTTGTCCTGCAAGAGTAACACATTGAAATAACAGCCATATCACAAACCATCACACAGACCAATGCAGGGCTGTGAGCTTGTCCTGCAAGGTAACAATGAAAATCACAGCCATCATCACAAACCATCAATCACAGACCAATGCAGAGGTGCGATTGTCTGCAAGGAAACACATGAAATCAACAGCCATCATCACAGACCAATGCAGGGGCTGTGCGCTTGTCCCTAAAGGTAGACACATGAAATTGAAATCACAGCCATCATCCAAACAATCATCACAGACCAATGCAGGGCTGTGCGCTTGTCCTGCAGGGTAAACACATGAAACACAGCATCATCACAAACCATCCCACAGACCAATGCAGGGTGTGCGTTGTCCTGGCAAACGTAACACATTGAAAATCACAGCCATCATCACAAACCATATCACAGACCAATGCGGGCTGTGCGCTTGTCCTGCAAGGAACACATGAAATCACAGGACTCATCACAAACCATCATCAAGACCAATGCAGGGCCTGTTGCGCTTGTCCTGAAGGTAACACATGAAATACAGCATCATCAAAACAATCATCACAGACCAATGCGGGCTGTGACGTTGTCTGCCCCCCCCCGGCAACACATGCAATTCACAAGCCATATCCCAACCAATCATCACAGACCAATGCAGGGCTGTGCGCTTGTCCTGCAAGGTAACACATGAAATCACAGCCATCATCACAAACATATCACAGACCCAATGCAGGGCTGTGCCGCTTGTCCTGCAAGGTAACACATGCAATCACGCCATCATCACAAACCATTCAATCACAGACAAACGCAGGCTGTGCGCTTGTCTGCAAGGGTAACACATGAAATCACAGCCATACCAAAACCATCATCACAGACCAATGCAGGGCTGTGGCGCTTGTCTGCAAGTAACACATGAAATCACAGCCATCATCACAAACCATCATACAGACCCCCCCCCAATGCAGGGCGTGTGCGCTTGTTCCTGCAATGGTAACACATGAAACACACAGAAATCATCACAAACCATAAGTAACAGACCCCCCCCACCCAAAACACCACACAAACACAACAAACACACACACACCCCACCACACACCAAGCAACCTAGAACCACGCACCCACCATCAACACCAACACCTCAACCACACAAATGCACCAAAAACATCAATGCCAAAGCACTACAAATGCCACAAAAGCCACAAATGCCAATGCTACACAAATGCCTACGCTAAAACCAACCCATAACACAATTACCAGCCACAACACCCTACCAAATCCCCATAGCAGCAGCACCCAACAAGCAGCAAGCATCAAGCCAAGCCACCCCACCCCACCAAATCCCCTTACCAGCAGCACCCAACAAGCAGCAAACATAAAGCAGAACAAACCAAACCAAACCAAACCAAACCAAAACCAAACAAAACCAAAACAAGCCAAGCTCAAAGCAGAAGCCAAACACCCCCACCAAATCCCCAGACCGCAGCACCCAACAAGCAAGCAAACATCAGCCAAGACCAAAAACCAAACAAGGCCACCCCACCCCACCAAATCCCCAGACCAGCAGCACCCAACAAGCAGCAAACATCAAGCCAAGCCAAACCAAGCCAAGCCACCCCACCCCACCAAACCCCCAGACCAGCAGCACCCAACAAGCAGCAAACATCAAGCCAAGCCAAACCAAGCAAGCCACCACAACCACCAAATCCCCAGACCAGCAGCACCCCAACAAAGCAGCCACCAAATCAAGCCAAGCAAAAAACCAAGCCAAGCCACCCCACCCCACCAAATCCCCAGACCAGCAGCACCCGACAAGCAGCAAACATCAAGCCAAGCCAAACCAAGCCAAGCCAAACCAAGCCAAGCCAAACCAAGCCAAGCCACCCCACCCCACCAAATCCCCATACCAGCAGCACCCAACAAGCAGCAAACATCAAGGCCAAGCCAAAAACCAAGCCAAGCAACCCCACCCACCAAATCCCATACCGAGCCCCACAAGCAGGGGCAAACATTCAAGCCAGCCAAACCAAGCCAAGCCACCCCACCCCACCAAATCCCCAGACCAGCAGCACCCAACAAGCAGCAAACATCAAGCCAAGCCAAGCAAGCCAAGCCACCCCACCACACCAAATCCCCATCCCAAGCAAGACCCAAACAAGCAGCAAACATCAAGCCAAGCCAAACCAAGCCAAGCCACCCCACCCCACCAAATCCCCATACCAGCAGCACCCAACAAGCAGCAAACATCAAGCCAAGCCAAACCAAGCCAAGCCACCCCACCCCACCAAATCCCCATACCAGCAGCACCAAACAAGCAGCAAGCAGCAAGCCAAGCCACCCTACCCCACCAAATCCCCTTACCAGCAGCACCCAACAAGCAGCAAACATCAAGCCAAACCAAGCCAAACCAAACCAAACCAAGCCAAGCCACCCCACCCCACCAAATCCCCTTACCAGCAGCACCCAACAAGAAGCAAAACATCGAAGCCAAAGCCAAAAACCAAAGCCAAGCCACCCCACACCCACCAAATCCGTACCAGAAGCACCCAACAAGCAGCCAAAACATCGAGCCAAGCCAAAGCAAGCCAAGCCACCCCACCCCACCAAATCCCCATACCAGCAGAACCTAACAAGCAGCAAACATCAAGCCAAGCCAAACCAAGCCAAATTTAGCCAAGCCACCCTACCCCACCAAATCCCCTAACCAGCAGCACCCAACAAGTAGCAAACATCAAGCCAAACCAAGCCAAAGCAAACCAAGCCAAGCCACCCCACCCCACCAAATCCCCTTACCAGCAGCACCCAACAAGAAGCAAACATCGAGCCAAGCCAAACCAAGCCAAGCCAAGCCACCCCACCCCACCAAATCCCCTTACCAGCAGCACCCAACAAGCAGCAAACATCAAGCAACAACCAACAACCAAAACTACAATGCTATTGTCTAACCACCCGAACCCACAACACCTCCAAAAAAAAAAACAAGACCCCCAACCACATCCAACCACAAAACACCGACAGCAACACCTCCAAAAAACAACAACAACCGAAACAACACCTACAACCCAAAACCCCCGACACCAACACCTACCAACCAAAACACCCCCGACCCAAAACACCTCTCCAAACCAAACAACAAGACCCCACACCTCCAAAACAAACACACCCCGAACACCAACAATCCAACCCAACACCCCGACCCCAAACCTCCAACCCAACACCCCCGACCCCAACACCTCCAACCCAACACCCCCGACCCCAACACCTCCAACCCAACACCCCCGACCCCAACACCCCCAACCCCAACACCTCCGACCCCAACACCCCGACCCAACCACCTCCAACCCCAACCACCCCCGACCCAACACCTCCGACCCCAACACCCCCAGACCCCAAACACCTCCGACCCAACCACCCGACCCCACACACCCCCAAACCACAACACCTCCGACCCAACACCCCCCGGACCCCAACACCTCCGAGCCCCCAACACCCAACCCCACACCTCCGACCCAACACCCCCGACCCCAAACACCTCCGACCCAACACCCCCGACCCAAAACACCTACGACCCCCCAACACCCGACCCCAAACACCCCCAACCCAACCACCCCCGACCCAACACCTCCGACCCAACACCCCCGGACCCAACACCCCAAACCCCAACACCCCCGACCCCAACACCTCCGACCACAACACCCCGACCCCAACACCCCCAACCACAACACCCCCGACCCAACACCCCCTATTGAAAATACTCCAGCCTCAACCTACTACCGCCCCTAACCCCTCCCTCGCCCCTACCTCCCCCCAGCCCTACCATATAAAAAAAAACACAGAAACAACAACCAACGTATCCAACTACACCACCTACTACGCCAACCCCTTTCATACATAGGCCAAGAGTCATACCAACCACCAGTACCACCCCATGACACAGCCCCGTGCAAACTCACTGCTCCCTATCACCTACCGCCCCTCATCCACACCCTTTTATAACCACTTTCAGATTTTTTTAAAACATCCCTGTGGCGGAGTATACATGGGTAGTAGCACTATACGCACTACAAACACTACACGTAGCACTATACGCACTACAAACACTACACGTAGCACTACACGTAGCACTACAGTAGCACAATAAACACTACACGCACTACTGAACCACACTCTGGTGAGTACATAATGCAATCAGTAGGATGTGCATTCTTACATTGTCCATTGCATTCACATCAGCTCCGGCATTCACCAAACCCTTACAATGTCCATTACATTCACCAAACCCTTACATTGTCCATTGCATTCACGTCAGCTCCGGCATTCACCAAACCCTTACAATGTCCATTGCATTCACCAAACCCTTACATTACCCAGTGCATTCACCAAACCCTTACAATGTCCATTGCATTCACGCCAGCTCCAGCATTCACCAAACCCTTACATCGTCAATTGCATTCACCAAACCCTGGCATTGTCCATTACATTCACCAAACCCTTACATTGCCCATTACATTCACCAAACCCTTATGCTTTCCATTGCATGCACCAAACCCTTACATTGTCCATTGCATTCACCAAACCCTTGCATTGCCCATTACATTCACCAAACCCTTATGCTTTCCATTGCATGCACCAAACCCTTATGCTTTCCATTGCATGCACCAAACCCTTACATTGTCCATTGCATTCACCAAACCCTTACATTGTCCATTACATTCACAAAACCCTTACATTGTCCATTGCATTCACGTCAGCTCCGGCATTCACCAAGCCCTTCAGTTGAGGTCACCCCGTGATGCAGCCAAATGCAAGGGTGTACGCTCGCACTGCAAGGTAGGGACAATACAAACGTTTAGTAATCAGATGTTGTGCGAGTGGTCCACCCCCCCCACCCACCCACCCACACCCACACCCACCCACACCCACACCCACCCACCCACCCACACACACCCACACCCACACACACACAAAACAACACACACACACACAAATCACACACCCCAACACCAACACATCACCTACACAAATGCACCACAAACACCAACGCCATTGCACCAAAACACCACACAAAACCAATGCCAGTGCTGCACAAACGCCTATGCCAACCCCAACCCCAACACAATCAGGAGCACAATTGCAAGCCACAACATCCCGCATAATCCCCATACCATGGTGTCCTTAACTTCACGTCCTGTGAGTGAATGTATTACACGGATGTAACAATTTCAATTTCAATTTCAATACCATGAGCAGCCCCACAAGCAACAAGCAACAACCAAAACTGCAATGCCTTTGATCCCAACACCCAACACTGCCTGACTGCAAATAATCCAGCGCCAGCCCCATCCCTACCTGCCACTCCCTCCCATCCTTACCTGCCACTCCCGCCCCCAATACCTACCTGTCACCCCTACACCCATCCCTACCTGCCACCTTGACCCCCATCCCTACCTGCCACCTCGACCCCCATCCCTACCTGCCAACTCCACCCCTATCCCTACCTGCCAACTCCACCCAAATACCTACCTGCCACCTCCACCCCCATCCCTACCTGCCATCTCCACCGCCATCCTTACCTGCCACTCCCGCCCCCAATACCTACCTGTCACCCCCACACCCATCCCTACCTGCCACCTCCACACCCATCCCTACCTGCCACCTCCACCCCAATACCTACCTGCCACCTCCACCCCCATCCCTACCTGCCATCTCCACCCCCATCCTTACCTGCCACTCCCCGCCCCCAATACCTACCTGTCACCCCCACCCCCATCCCTACCTGCCACCTCCACCCCCATCCCTACCTGCCTCTCCCTCCCACATCCCTACCTGCCACCTACACACCCCATCCCCTACCTGCCATCTCCACCCCCATCTCCTCCCCCATACTACCTGCCCCCTCCACCCCCTACCTACCTGCCACCTCCACCCCCATCCCTACCTGCCATCTCCACCCCCATCCCTACCTGCCACCTCCACCCCCATCCCTACCTGCCTCTCCCTCCCCCCATCCTAACCTGCCACTCCCCGGCCCACCAATACCTAGTCCCCCCTAACACCATCCTGCCTGCCCCCACCACCCCATCCCTACCTTGCATTCGCCCCATCAAACACTGCACCTCCACACCCATCCCTACCTGCCTCGCCCTCCCCATCCCAACATGCACCTAAACCCCATTCCTACCTGCCATTTCTCAACCCCCATCCCTACCTGCCACCTCCACACCCATCCTTACCTACCACTCCCTTACCCCATCCACCTAGCCACCTCCACACCCTCATTACCTACACTTCCCTCACCCATACCTAATGACAATCCCTCCCCAATCCCTTAAATGCACTCCTCCCCATCCTACCTGCCACCAAACCCCAATAACTACCTGTCAACTCCACCCCTACCTGCCACCCCAACCCCACCCTATCCAACCTGCCACCCCCACCCTAATAACACCCCAACCCCCACCACTGTTCCCAATTCCTCACAAGCAAAGCAACACAGCCAACAGTACCCACTACACAAAACTAAACCCAACCCTAAACACACACCCACAGCCACACAAACCACCAACACCACCCCCGACACAGCCCCGGGCCCCCAAACTCACTGCTCCCCACCACTTACCGCCCCTCATTCAAACCCTTCCGCAATCGCAAACAATGCAGTGGACAA
This sequence comes from Chlamydomonas sp. ICE-L, assembly GCA_013435795.1. NCBI lineage: Eukaryota > Viridiplantae > Chlorophyta > Chlorophyceae > Chlamydomonadales > Chlamydomonadaceae > Chlamydomonas > Chlamydomonas sp. ICE-L. The sequence continues at coordinate 245,681 of JACBWV010000588.1, forward strand.
GACGCAACCAAGATGATGAGCAAGTCGCAACCAAGCAGTCTCATTCATGAAAAAATGTTGACCGCTGCACCATTGCCAAGAATGAATTCAGGGTGTGAAACTCAAAAAAAGGGTATGATAACGCCTGGTGGGACGTGGTGTTAAGGGAGCCCTTCGTACGCGGGTGGGGTGCGGTCTCCTACCTCTACTGGACAAGCTACCATCGCGGTTGACGACGACCTGCAACGCCAAGAGCGACCGAAGGGGGAGTCGAACCCCCGACTCTTCTTTCTTATAGTGATTCAGTCTACCACTAGACCAATGTATATCACCGAAAGAGGCTGTGTGAAACTCAATCAATCCTTGTGAGTGTGGTGCACTATGAGGTTGTTGTGTGAAGTGCTTGATGTACGCAATACTTTAGCAGTACACTTCACACCAACATGCATCGTGTATGCATGTTACAGTCCAGGGCAGCCTACTAGGCTAAAGGGTCTTACCCAACCTCGTAAAAATAAGAATTGTTTCTAGAATAAACAGAGGGGCTCATTAAGACTGGCACTAGTGATGATCATGTTAGAATGCGGCGTAACGATGCAGATTCTTACCTTATCCATTGCATCCACATTGTGGAGGCGTGTGCGCTTGAAAAATATAGGATTGATTCTAGAATAAATGGAGGGGCTAATTGAGACAATCTCCATTGGTGCCCAGGTTCTCAAAACGCCCTAATTCAGGACAAGAGTTTTGGATAGAGCCGTAAACAGCCCAACATGCTCGGAATCAAATATACGGAGGGCCTGATTGAGACTACTACTAGTGATGATCATGCTGGAGTGATTGAATCAATACATCTTTGTGAATGTGGTGCAATATGAGGTTGACGTGTGAAGCTTGATGTGCACATGAATACGAAATTGTGGTTCCCAAAACGCCCTAATTTGGGACAAAAGTGTCGGACAGAGCGGTGCACATTCTAACATGCTCGACATCTAATAAACGGAGGGGATTATTCAGACTAACACTAGAGATGATCATGCTGGAATGTGGTGTAACTAAGCACATCCCTACCTCGTCCAGGGTAGCCTACTAGGCTAAAAGGATTTGTCCAACCTCAAAAAATCAAGAGACGTTTCTGGATAAACCGGATCAGGTAATTGTGGCTACCACTAGAGATGCTGGAATGCGGTGTAACATTGCACATTCTTACCTCGTCCATTGCATCCACATTGGCACCGGCATGCACCAAAGCCTCTATACAGCTTAGGCCACCACAATACGATGCAGCCTTGTGGAGGGGTGTGCACTTGTCCTGCAAGGTAGGAGAATACAAGAGTTTTGCAATCAGGTGTTGTGCAAGTGGTGCCCCCCCTCCCCCCCCCCTCCCAACCACCCCCAACCACCCCCAACCACCTGAGTTTCGTGATCATATATATGTTGTGCAAGTGGTGACCCCCAACCCTTTTAACCCTTTCACCCCACACCCACCTTCCCACCGCACACACCCTCCCCCCACACACCCCACCAACACGGCGACAGCAACGCCTCAACAACGCCAATGTAGCACAAACACTAACGCAGCTGACCCGCACACCACAAACACCAACGCTAACCCCGACCCCAACCCCAATACAATCAAAATCACTATCACAATAACTGGCCACAATACCCCACCAAATCCTCATCAGCGCACAACACTCAGAACCCAACAAGAAAAAACACCCAACAAGAAAAAAGCAACAACTAAACCATCAGCACCCAACAAGCAACAAGAAAGAAAAACTACTGGAACGCTATTGATCCTAACATCCAACACCCTCGACCGCAAACCTTCCAGCTCCAGCCCCAGCCCCACACGCAACTCGCTAACGTAACCAGCTACCCCCTCCCGCAACCCGCAACCCGCAACCCACAAACCCACCCCAACCTCAGCCTCAACCATTTCTCACACCCCAGACTCCCACACCAACACACACACACACATCCCACACCCACACCCACACCCACACCACCCACCAACACAAACACACACACGAACCAATTTTCACACCCCCAACCCAGCCCCTTGCAAACCTACTTCTCCCCACCATCATAACCACCAACCGTCCCTCGTGCACACACTTCCACAATCACATACAATGCAGTAGATGATTGAGGGCAAGACACAAAGCAAGGAGTCTCATCGATTTACAAAAAAATTGCACTAAGGAATTGTCAGGACTGAAATGAGGGTGTGCAACTCAATCAAGCCTTGTGAATGTGGTGCAATATGAGGTTGTGGTTTGAAGCGCTTGATGTACACATGAATGTAGCAGTAATGATAACGCCTGGTGGGGCGTGGTGTTAAGGGAACCCGTCGTACGCGGGTAGAGAGCGGTCTTCTACCTCAACTGGACAAGCTACCATCACGGCTGACAATGACCTGCAACGCTTAGGGCGGCCGAAGGGGGAGTTGAACCCCCGACCCTACATCCTCAAAGCGACTTGGTGTACCACTACACCAATTGATTCGCTGAAAGGGGCTATGTAGCAGCACACTTCACCAACACGCGCACGATCATGTATTTATGTATATTACAATCCAGGGTAGCCTACTAGGCTCAAGGAATTTGCCCAACCTCGACAAATCAAGCATTGTTTCAGATTGTTTCTAGATTAAGTGGATGAGCTAATTGAAACTACCCCTAGTGACATTCATGAATGTATTTATGTATATTACAGTCCAGGGTAGCCTACTAGGCTCAAGGGACCTGCCCAACCTCAGAACATCACGAGACATTTCTAGATTAAGTGGATGAGCTAATTGAAACTACCCCTAGTGACGATCCTGAATGTATTTATGAACATTACACTAGCCTATTAGGCTCAAGGGACCTGCCCAACCTCAAAACATCACGAGACATTTCTAGATTAACTGGATGAGCTAATTGAAACTAGCACTAGTCCACTAGTGATGATCGTGTATGCATATGTATGTACGTATGTATGTATGTATGTATGTTAGTACAGCGTATCCTACTAGGCTCAAGGGAGGTTCCCAACCTCAAAAAATCACGAGACGTTTGTAGTTAAACCGGATGAGATAATTGTGACTGCCACCAGTGATGATCATGTTAGAAGGCGGTGTAACGATGCACATTCTCACATTTTTGGCGGAGCCCCCTCTTCAAGTGGGCGGGAGCCCCCATGTTTACCCATTTGTCCGTCTGTCCGACCCAAAAACGAAAAACTTGAAGCCCGACACGTAACTAACTCGCTTTGGTCAGCTCCATCGTTGCCACCTTTCGTTCCGTTGCCATCACACTCCGCCAATTTTCCGCACCGCTTGCGACGCTGCATAGGACTTGTTCATAGCATCCACAGTAGCACCGGCATGCACCAAAGAGCAAGAGAATGGACAGAGCCGTACACATCCCAACATGCTCGGAATCCAATAAACAGAAGGGCTAATTGAGACTATCACTAGTGATGATCATGTTGGAATGCAGTGTAACGATGCACATTCTCACATTTTTCATTGCATCCACATTGGCCCCAGCATGCACCAAAGCCTCAATACAGCCAAGGCCACCACGATGCGATGCATCATTGTGCAAGGGGGTGCTCTGGTCCTGCAAGGTTGAAAAATGCGATAGTCGAGTAATCATGTGTTGTGCAAGTAGTCCCCCTCCCCACCACCACCCACCACCACCACCACCACTCACACACACCACCACCACACACACATACACACACACCACCACGATGTAATGCAGCATTGTGGAGGGGGGTGCTCTTGTCCTGCAAGGTAGGAACAATACAATATTTTAGTTGTCTTGCGTTGTGCAAGTGGCACCCTCTCCTCCCCACCACCACCATCACACACACACACACACACACACACACACACACACACACCACCACCACAATGCGATGCAGCATTGTGTGTGTGGGGTGCTCTTGTCCTTCAAAGTTAGGAACAGTACAATAGTTTATTCATCATGTGTTGTGCAAGTGGTGCCCCCTCCTCCTCCCCCAACCACCCTCAACCACCCCACCTACACCCACACACCCCACACTCACTCACCCCCAACCCACACACCCCACCCACACACACAGGCACCTAGTACCAACCACTAGTACCAACCCAGACACAGCTCTATGCAAACTTCTGAATCCACACGCACACCCACACCTACACCCACACCCACTCCAACAATCCACACACACACACACACACACACACACACACACACACACACACACACACACACACACACACCAACACTCACTCCAACTCCAACAATCCGCACCCCCTACTTCCACCCACGCCCAATCTAACAATCCACACACCTACATACATCAACACCCACTCCACCTACACCCGCTCCCGCAACGAGTGCTACCCCCGCCGCAGCTCAATGCAAACCCACTGCTTCCCACGACCTACCGCCCCTCATACACGCACTACCATAATCACATACAATGCAGAGGACTTTAGGCAACCAAGACGCAGGGCATGATGTAAGCAAGACGTCACGTTGGTTAACAATATTTAGAGCACTGTGAAATTTCCACGACTAAAATCAGGGTGCGACAAGTCCTAGGCAGCGTCGCAAGCAAGGCGGAAAATTGGCGGAGAGAGAAGGCAACGAAATCCAGCGGACCGAAGACAGTCAGTTACGAGACCGTTGGCTGACGTGTCAGTGTTCGTCTCGGGGGGGCTGTCGGACGGACAACAGGGTGACCCTGGGGGCTCCCACCCCCTAGAAGGGGGTGCTCTGCCAAAAATCAATACATGCTTTGTGAATGTGGTACAATATGAGGTTGTAGTGTTAAGTGCTTGAAGTACACATGAAAACAAAAGTACCTTTCACAACAAACTGGATGCATGCATGCATACATAAAATCATTTTGAATGTGGTGCAATTATATTCATTCGCACTTTGTCCTCAGCATCCCTGTTGGGGTGTAAATGCTGAAGTCCATCAGTCCCACTGGCCTGGTGGGGGGAAGCTAGTACCCACAAAGCCAGTACCCACAAGCCAGATCTCCTCGGGTTTAGGGTTAAGGGTTTAGGTTATAGGGCTTAGGGTTTAGGGTATAGGAGATCTGGCTTGTGGGTACTAGCTTTGTGGGTACTAGCATCCCCCCTCCCACTGGCCTGGACAAGTCTTCAAACTGTTTAAGCCGCTTAGCGTGCTCCCTGTTGTCCGTATTGCCAGGCGTGATGTTGAGGGGGCCAGCCCGTTTGTTTGCACTGGGGTTAAGCACGGAATTTGTTCTTCATTTGACCTTGCTCAAGTCTTGAAACTGTCTAATCCTCTTAGTATGCTCCCTGTTTTCCGTAGGCATTGCACGAGGGGACTTGGAATCGGCAGACAGTGAGCCGCCCAGAGTTGGCTGAAAACCATGTTCAAATTCAAATTCAAATTCAAATTCAAATTCAAATTGGCAGACAGTTAGCCGCCCAGAGTTGGCTGAAACAACACGTAACAATCCTCAGCGCCACATTGTCCTCAGCATCCCTGTTGGCTCCGGCTTCCACCAAAGCATTAAGCGCCCACTACCCCCGACCAAATGCCCATACCATCAGCGCACAACACTCAATACCCGATGACTCAAATCACAACGCCATTGATCCCATTACCCAGAAATGCAACTTACTTTGTCCACAGCATCCCTGTTGGCTCCGGCTATCACCAAATCGTTGAGCACCCACAACACCCCACCAAATCCCCATACCATCCGCGCACAAAAATCAACACCCGATGACCAAAACAACAGCGCCCTTGATCCCAACACCCAACACGACAAAATAAATAGCCAAACCATCAGCACCCAACAAGAAACAAGCAACACCCAGCAACACAACTTACATTGTCCTCACCATCCATATGGGATCTGGCTTCTACCAAAGCATTATAAGCAGTTCACGGTACAAATATGAACAACGCGGTGGAACAATGCAGACTCATACTTTTGATTTGATTAAATTAAATTTGATTTAATCTAATTCAATTCAATTCAATTCAACTAAATTTAATTTAATTCAATTTAACTGAAGTCACATTTAATTAAATTTAAATGTAAATGTAATTTAATTCAATTCCATTTAATTTGATTTAATTTGATTTAATTTGATTTAATTTGATTTGATTTAAATTAATTTTATTTTATTTTATAGATGTCAATAGGACCTTGACTGCTCTTCGTGAAGATGGCGAGCAGCAAAATGGATGGCTGGAGCCATGTGACTAAGTTCAAATTGAATTTAATTTAATTTATTAGATGGTCTATCAGCCTTACAGCCTCCGCCAAAGCATGATAAGCAGTCAGCGGCACCAATATGAACAGAGCGGTGAAACAATGCACATTCTTACTTTTAATTTAATTTACTTTAATTCAATTTAAATAATACAATGTCTGCCAAGGTAACTTAACCCAGCTGCGGCGTACGGGAGGGTACCCTTATCACCACGCCCCTCCAGGCGTTTATTTTTATTTTCATTGATTACATAGTCTATCAGCATGCAGGCTATCTACCATCTACAGGTGGAGTAGCCATGATGGGTAGTATACACACTCCTGCGCCCCACTTCCAAGTATATCATGCAACCAGATGGATGCGCAGTCTTACTTTTCCCAGTGCGCTCACTTTGGCCTTAGCATTCACCAAAGCTTTTGTGCAGCCAAGGTGGCCGTGTAATGTGTACTGCGAGGTGGAACGCGTAATGTGTACTGCGCGGTGAAACGTGTAATGTGTACTGCGCGGTGAAACGTGTAATGTGTACTGCGTGGTGGAACGTGTAATGTGTACTGCGCGGTGGAACGTGTAATGTGTGCTGCGCCATGTAATGTGTACTGCGCGGTGGAACAACGCACATTCCTACTTTTAATTGAATTGAATTGATTACATGGTCTAACAGCCTGCAGGCTTTGAACATCTCCAGGTGGAGTAGCCATGGGTAGTTTAAACACTATTGCACAACACTCCTGAGTACTTAATTCATGTATGTTGTAACAGTCCAGGGGAAGTAGGGCCAAAAAGCTAAAGGGAATTGCCCAACCGTGTAGGAAGGGCTTAAAAAGAAAAAGCACTAATGACCTGAACCCCAAACAATCGTCTTACCAACGGGGGCCCTGAGTTCGTGCTGCAGTGATCATTTAATTATACAGAACAAGAATGCAATCAGGTGGATGCACATTCTTACATGGTCCGTTGCGTGTACGTCAGCTCCAGCATCTATCAAAGCTTTTATGCAGCTAAGGTGGCCCCTCGATACTGCCCAATGCAGGGGTGTACGCTCAAACTGCAACTTAGGAAAAATACAAGAGTTTAGTAATCAATTGTTGTGCGTGAGGTACCTTAGCTAAGGTGACCCCTCGATACAGCCCAATGCAGGGGTGTACGCTCAAACTGCAACGTAGGAAAAATACAAGAGTTTAGTAATCAATTGTTGTGCGTGAGGTACCTTAGCTAAGGTGACCCCTCGATACAGCCCAATGCAGGGGTGTACGCTCAAACTGCATCGTAGGAAAAATACAAGAGTTTAGTAATCAATTGTTGTGCATGTGGTACCTTAGCTAAGGTGACCCCTCGATACAGCCCAATGCAGGGGGGTGACCTCATTCTGCAAGGTTGGAAAAATACAAGAGTTTAGTAATCAATTGTTGTGCATGTGGTACCTTAGCTAAGATGACCCCTCAAAACAGCCCAATGCAGGGGGGTACGCTTAAACTGCAAGGTAGGAACAGAATAAGTGTTTGGTAACCAGATTTTGTGCAAGTGGTGCTCCTCCCCCCCCCACACACACACCACTACCACCACACAAACACACACACAAACAACACGAGCGCCTCACAAACACAAATGCACCACACACATGAATGCCAATGCAACAAAAACGCCACAGACACTAACACAAAATCAGCACAAACACTAACGCTAACACCAGCACAATCATGATAACAATCGCAACCAACAACACCCAAAAAAATCCCCATACCATCAGTGCACAACACACAACATCCAAATACCAAAAATGCAACGCCAATGATCCCAACACCCAACAAGAAAAAACACCCAACAAGAAAAAGCAACAACCAAATCATCAGCACGCAACAAGCAACAAGATAAAGCAACAACAAACACTGGAATGCTATTGATCCTAACACCCAACACCCTCGACCTCAATCCAGCCCCAGCCCTATGCACAACCCGCAAACGTAACAGGCTACGTAAACTGCAACGCCATTGATCCCAACACCCAGCAACGCAACTTACTCTGTCCCTAGCATCCACGTTGGCTACTGCTTCCTCTAAAGCATTAAGCACCCACACCACTCCACCAAATCCCCATACCATCAGCGCACAACACTCAACACCCAATTACCAAAACACCAACATCATTGATCCCAACATCCAACAAGAAAAAGCAACAACCAAACCATCAGCACCCAAATACAAGCAAAAATATTTTTTTTAAAAGGAACGCTATTGATCCTAACACCCAACACCCAACACACAACACACAACACACAACACACAACACACAACACACAACACACAACACACAACACCCAGCATTCCAACACACAACACACAGCAACGCGACTTGCACTGTCCCTAGCATCCACGTTGGCTCCAGCTTCCAACAAAGCATGGATGCAGTCAAGGTGACCCTCTTTCGCAGCGCGGTGCAGCGGCCTCATCCCATACTTCAAGGTGGAAGAATGCAAGAGTCAAGTGATCAGATGCTGTGCAAGTGCTCTCTTGTATGTGCGTGTGTGTGCGCGTGTGTGTGTGTATGTGTGTGTGTGTGTGTGTGTGTGTGTGTGTGTGTGTGTGATAAAGCGCTATTGAGACATTTCAACATTTCCTTTTTCACAACATGTATTTATAAAATTTGGCAAACGTTTCAAACCTTTAATGCTCACGGACTTTTCATGAGCATTCTCATCTTATAACTATCAAATGCTGATTCTACTTCAATTACAAGCTTATTAATTACCATTTTACTATCTTTAGAATATAAAGGCATTCAATTCAAAACGCAATTTATCCTGAACAGACACGACTGCCATCAACCAAAGCACAAAAAGTCCATAACACAACCAAAGCCATCAACCAAAGTAAGATTACACAACGCCTGCAGATTTTTTCGGAACAGGAGGTGACCAGGGTACTTCCAAGCGCGCGCTTTTGCGTGCTGGCGCGCTGCCTTCTTGAGCCCCACTGCGGGCCACAACCCCCTGTGGGCGCAGCAAGCAATTTTTGCGCTTTTTGCACTACAAAGCGCAGTTTGTTTTTTTCAAGTGCGCTAAAGCGCTGGCCAATTTGGTCAATGGAAGTACCCTGGAGGTGACTGGGTTCCATCGGTAAGATGAAATATTCCAAGTATGTGCATGTACACGATATTAAACTTCATACCAGCATGCACACAATCATGTCAGATTCAATGTTCAAATTATATGCATGTACATGACATTACACTTTGTACCAATATGCACACAATCATGTCAAAAGGTGTTGCAACGACACTCTTTAGTACATTCCTTTTCTTTTCGGCCACATGCTGCAGCTTTTTGGCAGCTCCTTGAGCCAGCCTTTGAGCCAAGGGGGGGAAGGTGAGACTCTTCTAGTCCTTGGTAGCACTGTCTTTCTTTTCGACCACACACTGCAAGCTTCTAGGCAGCTCCCTGAGCCAGCCGTTGGGCTCAGCCCAAATATTTCAACAATGCTGAACACTTGAGTGCATCAGATTCCAGGTGTACTAGCTTGCCTTAACTTTGAATGAATGTCCAGGCAGGCAGAGGAGAAGCATAGAAGCTGCTACGTGTTGCCCCAAAATATAAGCAGTAGGTTCTTACCATGTCCTGAGCATCTACACTGGCTCCGGCTTTCATCAAAGCGTGTAGGCAGTCAAGGTGACCCCGGTGTGCTCCTCTGTGCAGGGGTGTCCCACCTGACTGCAAAGCAGATACAATGAAAGTGTGAAGTGGTCAGATGTAAGACAAGGCGTGAGTGGTCTCATGTGCGCAACAACTAATAACCCCAACATATCCCCATACCACCAGGGCCCAACACCCAACAACAAACACTCTAACATCATTAACTCCAACACCCAACACCCAAAACCGCAACACCCCTGACCCCAACAGTCAAGGTGACCCCTGTGTGCTCCTTTGTGCAGGGGTGTCCCACCTAACTGCCAAGTCGATACAATTAAAGTGCAAAGTGGTCAGATATTATGCAAGCGATTAGTGTTCTCATGTGCACAACAACCGAACCAACCAAATCCCTATACCACCAACGCCCAACACCAAATAATCAACACTCTAACACAATTCACTCCAACAACCAAAACTGCAACACCCTGTGTGCACATCTGTGTAGGGTTGTCCCACCTAGCTGCAAAGTAGATACAATGAAAGTGTGAAGTGGTCAGATGTTGTTCAAGTGGTTAGTGTTCTCATGTGCACAACAACTGACCCCACCATATCCCCATACCACCAGCATCTAACACCAAACAACAAGTGTTTTTGGACCAAACATTAATAATCGTTCAAGTCCAATTACTTGGACTGCACTTTGGGGAAATGAAAACAGTAATAATCGTTATGCAAGATTTTGCACGATTACAGTTTTGGTGAAACAACCAACACCCAAAAATCAAACGCCATTGACCCCAACACTCAACATTCCTTAACTTGACACCCCCAACCAAATTCCCATACTACCAGGGCCTCTCATATACACATCGCCCAACAACCAACATACACTGCAACGCCATTGACCCCAACACTCAACACCGCAACACCCCTGACCACACATACTCCAGGCCCAGCCCAAGCCTCCATACCAACACATCCATGCCTACACCCACACACCCACACCACACCATCAACCCCATAGCCACACCAACACAGCCACACACATACACACACCATCACCCACCAACACCCACACCAACCACTAGTATCAACCCCAACCCAGCCCTGTGCAAACCCACCTCTCCCCACCGCCTACCACCCCTCATATACGCACTTGTAGAATCACAAACAATGCAGTGGACAAGATGCAACCAAGGCACAGGGCAAGACGCAACCAAGCAGTCTCATTGATGAACATTTTGTTGGCTATGCACAATAGCCACGACTGAAATCAGGGTGTGCAAATCAATCAATCTTTGTGAGTGTGGTGCGATATGAGTTTGTGGTGTGAAGCGCTTGATGTACGCATGAATACAGAAGCGGGTTTCACACCACTATTTTTTATTGTGTGCGACCGGTCGCCAATTCTGCAACCAAGGTGTGAACACCGTGCGACCCTCAGGTGTGCGAGTTTAGGGCGAGATGGGCCCTTGGTCGCCACAAAGTGCGACCGCGAATGAGTGACTTGTGCCCTGGGTCGCACCTGGGTGGCACCTGGGACGCACAGGCCCAGCCCAGGTAGCTAGCTCAGGACATCAGCTTGCATTTATACATATACTCCTTGGGAACTTGCTGCAATGATTATACAATAACAATTAATACAATACAAATAAAAATATGTATATTTAACGGGATTTTTTGGGATGGGGTCTTTCACTTTTTTGTGTGCCCCCCCCCCCCCCCCCCCCCCCCCCCCCCTTGATATTTAATTATTATATGATAACTGTTCATTCATATATATTATATTATATTATATTATATTATATTATATTATATTATATTATATTATATTATATTATGTCCACTCTTTCAAAACAATAAACTCATTATGAACGTGTTGCAATGAATATATAATAATAATGAATACAATACAAAATAAAAATGAATGAGAATGTAACGTTTGTCTTAAAGAGATATGTCATAACAATCAATGAATATGCAATGATCATATTATTTCATTCTTACATAGCCCTCAGCGCCCACGTCGGCTCCGGCTTCTACCAAAGCATTTAGGCAGTCAAGTTGACCCCTCTTTGCAGCCCAATGCAGGGGTGTATCCTGCAAAGTTGAAACAATGAAAGTGGAGAGTGACAGGGCTTTTTTCCCCGTTATATACAGTGATCGCTACTTTTGACCACATTTTGGCCCAAATTGCTGCAATAAAAATCCTAATCATGTTTTGGCCCTGAATGGCCCTAAATGGCCCTAAAAGATTAAAAAAGCTACAGACGCTGTCCCTGGAGGAGGCCTAAAACCATATAGCTAGAAAAAACCTACTTTCAGCTTAGAAAAAATCACGGGATAGTGATCAGATGTTGTGCAAGCGGTAAGTGTTCTCATGTGCAGAACAAATAAGAGTGTGCAGCCATGGGTGTGTAAATGCAAATACATTGAGCACATTTGCGTAGGCGCCTGCTGACAGCCTTGCTTGTGGAAATGGAACATTCAGATAGGCCCAGACTACATGACCATGAGTTTGTTGCATGCTTTATAAGAGTTGTGAACAGCCTAGATCCTACTCACAACCAATATAACAATTGGAGGGAATCAGAGTTACCCCATCATCATTCAGTTAGACCCAGACCACCTGACCATGTGTGTGTTGCCTGCTTTATACAATTGGTGCATGATTTAGATCCTCCTCATAAGCAATATAAAATATTGGAGGTAATTAGAGTTACATCATCATCATTCAGATAGGCCCAGACTACCTGACCGTGTGTTTCTTGCTTTATAAAAGTGGTGCATGATTTAGATCCTACTCACAATCAATATAACAATTTGAGGGAAGCAGAGTTACATCATCATCATCATCATCATTCAGATAGGACCAGACTACCTGAACATACGTTGGTTGTTTGCTTTGCAAGAGTGGCACACGATTTATATCCTACTCACAATCAATAGAACAATTGAAGGGAAGCAGAGTTACCTTATCATCATCAGAGCAGTTAGTGGAGGCGCCCCTCTTCAAGAGTGAAAGGGTTCCAGAAAGATCTCCTGCCTTGGCTGCTTCAAGCAAATTTCTGCCACTGACATCTGGCCACCTATGTTTGGCCTCTGCCTGCATGTGTGTAAGTGCATGTGTGAGGTGGGTGTGGGGGTAGCAGAGGCGGGACTAGCTGGGGGTGCATGAGGTGGAGATTGGGGTACAGGAGGTGGGTGTTGGTTGTGTATGTATGTGGGCGGGTGGTGGTTGGGAGGCTTCTTTTTAGAGGGTGGTGGTGGTGGTGGGTGGGTGGGTGGGTGGGTGGGGGGGGGCTCTGCCAATTTGAAGGATCATCAGCACCTTTTTATTTGGGCTTTAAAGGGTGCATTCTAGGTGGGAAGGGTGCAGTTGAGGTTCCAAGGACATGGGTTGAATAAGGTAAAAAACAAATTGAAGTGGGAGGAAAAATGTGAGATAAGGTATGCAAGTGTGTGTCGTCTAAAAACTTAAAAGTGTGTCGTGTGTTTGTGTGTGTGTGTTTTTTTTTGTGTGGTTGTTTCTTTGTTTTGGGCTTCGTTTACGCTATTTTTCTTTTTTTTTCTGTCGTTTTTTTCGGGGTATTATGCGCGTTTCGTGTGGCTTATCGGTGTCTTGGTGGTTCGTTCTTCTTAGGTTTTTTGGTTCTTGGTCGCTTTTTTGGTTCTCGTTTGATGTTTTCTTTTCTTTTTTCCGGTGGGTTGGTGCTTTTTGTGCTTTGTTGCCCCTTGTTTCCGTGGCTCGCGTGTGTTTTCTTCTCTCGTGGTTTGGTTTTTTCGCTTCCTGTCCGTGTGGGCGTGGTGATTTGTTATGTTCTATTTTTTGCCCTTTTTTCTCATATATTGTGCTTTCTGCGCGTTTCCTGATCTTTGTCTCAGGGTTCCTCTCTGAGATTTGGATGCCTGTGGCTGTCTTTCTTGGTCCTTCTTCTGTTTGTTGGTCTGGTTCGGGCTTCTGTCCTGGGCGTGGGCGGGCTTCCAACTCCGTTTTTGGTGGCTTTAACTTTCCTTTTCCTTTGTCTTTTTCTGTGTCCTCCCGGTGTGCTCTCCCCTCCCCCCGGCCCCGCAGCTTTCCCCGTTCCCCCCCTTCCCCCCTGTTCCCTCAGCCCTTGGGTTCTCCCCCGTTATCATCCGCATTCTTTTCCCCCCCTCCTCCTGCTCTGGGGTCGTCGCTCTCGCATGTTTTTCTCTGTCCCCCCCCCCGGCTTTGGTTTCCCTTTCCTGTTTCCCGTCCCCCTGGTGCTCCCTTGCCCCCCCTCCCCCTCCTCCTTGTCCCCCCGGTGACCCTCCTTTACATACCAGAATGCCTGCTTGTGTGGGTGTGTGGGTGTGGGTGTGGGTGTGGGTGTGGGTGTGGGTGTGGGTGGGGGTGGGGGGAGGCTACTTGTGTGCATGGGCACTGCCCTGGAAGTGAGTGTGAGCAACTACTACTCCCTGTGCGTGGAGACAACACTACATGGCAGTCTGTGGTTCGGGCAGTGCTTGGATGTGGATTGAGTGCTACTTGCCTCTGAGGACTTGATGTCCTCCTTCTCATGCTGCTTTCCGTGTTCCTCTCCGGGGGTAGATGGCTTTGATACCTCTTGCTCCTGTACCTGATCCACTGTCAAGGGCAGTGGGCAGTGAGCATTGAGCATTGATCAGAAAAGGTAAATATATTTTGAATCTCTCTTGCAGTATGTGTTATTCACCTTAGAGTTATTCACCTAAACCCTAAGGCAAATATTATTCTCTTACCCTATGCTGGATATTATTACCATCGCTCAGATCAGGCTCTGTAACAGTCAAGGGGTAGATAATTAGGCTGAAGTTAATTTCCCAACCTCAAATAATAATGAGAATTGTTGACTTCTAGCAGAGGGGGGGGGGGGGGGGGGGGGGGGGGGGGGCAATAACAAGCACACGATTAAATGGTTCCCAAACAATAATTACTAGGGCATGTAATATCACTACTATTTCACCTAACAGTGTGAAATATTAATGATCAAGTTGAAGTTACTCTCCCAAGGTACCTTCATTTATTTCCCAAATTTTCCAATTTGATTCGCACCAAAGTGTAGATTTTATTTAGGGGGTCCTGGCCAACCAGCAAGTGGGCACTTTTCTAGATTCCAACTTAGTCTCCAATCCTCCAAAATCTCAATATCACTGTTTCTTTGAGGGCTACTCATGGCAGCTTCCAGTCAGCTCCATCAGCCAGCCACAGGGTCAAGCTTAAAGATTTCAGCTGCATTGAATGTTCATTTATTTTTTGGATTCAAATTGTATTTGCACCCAAGCGTAGAGCTTTAGGGTTAGGGGCCCTTGGACAACGTTATTCACTTAACAGCCAGTGGGCACTGTCTCTAGATTTCAACTTAATTGGGGGGCCTTGGCACCTCCTGTTACAGTGTGAATTAGTAATACTTCAGTTGAAGCTACAGTCCTAAGGCATCTCCATTAATTTTTGAAATTCAAAGTGTATTTGCATACAAGGAATCTTCATTTATTTCAAATTCAAAGTATTTTTCACGCAAGGAATTTTCACTCAAGGAATCTTCATTTATTTTTGAAATTCAAATTGGATTTAAGCCAAGCTTAGAGCTTTAGGGTTAGGGGCAAGTTTATTTAGCCTAATTGGCTACGACTTAACTGGATAGACTGTTAAAACACACACAGTGTCCCCTGGACAACTTTATTTAGGGGGGCCTGGACAGCTTTTTTAGGGGGACCAGGACATAACATCCAATGGGCAGTGTTTCTAGGTCCCATATAAGTCTTCAATCCTCAAAAATCTCGCTACTCCACCCCACCACCACCAGCTTTCAACACCAATGGAAATGGTTTGTGTAAGGGGTCCCACTTTCCGGGGTACCGATCCCTGTAAAAACAATCCAACTCAAAATCATCTTGAAAACAAAACAAAACAAGCTTCTGGAGTTCTGGAACGCTGTAATTTACTTTTGCAAGGCTGTACCCTGCTCCTGAAAGAGCATGATATGTAGGGAACGGCAATATGATATCATATGATATCATGTCATCATATGATATCATATGATATCATACGATGCCGGCTATCTGACTAGGCCAAAGTCACCATTTATATACAATATCATATGATGCAATTTGTATAATATAATATGATATCATACTCGCCTTTGATCAAAATCATATGGTCCCTAATTATACCGTACGCGCCTTAAGTATTGGCGAACGGTTTGGCAAACGAACCTTTGCCAAACCGGAGTAGGGATCCAGCTTGAGACAACTCAAGGTCGTTGGCTTTTGCCAAGTTACGGTTACCATGGTACTTTGCAGTACACCGGTTTGAATTTTTAAACCTCACTCTTGACTAGATGGGCACATGTAATTCTCCGTGTGCTGGAAAAAGAACTCTTAGTTCTTAAGAAAAAAGGGTCCAAGATTCCCATCCCCTCATGACAGTCTATAATTGTGTTTATTGTACATGGCTCCAGCACTTAGGCTTGCTGGAGCCATGCACCGAGCTGTCTACTAAGCTCTAGCAGGTTAAATGTTCCTGATTTGATTTTCTACATGGTTTTATTCTCAGCAAGCTTGGACAGACTACTTGGTGAACATATATTTGAACTTGAACTTGGTTACATGGTTCCAGCCAGTTATTTGGCTGGCTTGAGCCATGTACCGGTCTGGCTACTAAGCCCTAGCAAGTTTAATGCTCCTGATTTGAATTGCTACATGGTCTTTCAGCAAGCTTGGGCAGACAACTTGGTGAACATGTAAAAAGGAAATGTAAAAATATCATGCAAGCAAAAAGACCCTTTGCCAACTGTATTTCAGGTCTGAACTTGGGTCAGACAAAGCCATAGACCCCTCGGCCAATTTAGTTTTGCCATGCTTTTATGAGTCCTACTTTTAGGGGGGAAATGACATTTGCCAAAACTTAAGGCGCGTACGGAATGTTTTTTTTGTTAATATGTGTATTTTACAGACCAGGGATAGCCAAATAGGCTGAAGGAACTTGCCCAACCATGATATCAGGAAGGGGTAAACTGAAAAGGCACTGATCAATTGAACCCCCAAAAAATATTTTACTGACAGAGGCCCCGAGTTCGTGCTATGGAGATAAATTATTTTGGGGATTCTCATTGCACTTGTTGAAATGCCGTGTTAGGGTTGTTTAGACCCCTCTGACAATTTGCGTAATAAAACCCTCAGGGGTGTGCGTGATTTGGGGCCTTGACACGCAAACACGTACGTTTTGAATTGCCCTGGTCGGAGCTCTTCCCAACTGGTATCGCCAGGTTGCGTGATGCGGTGCACATCCGAGTTGGAGTTGGAAAGGCTCTCGGGTGCCGCAATGGCTTGGCAACGGTAACAGGCTTGACGAACTTCCCAAGGTTCATAGTTCCGATGAGATTCGAGCAAAGGCGGAAATACAAGAGGAAGGAAGAAGATAGCAAGGCTAAGCTAACGTAAGGAGACAAAAGGGAAAGAAATGGTTAAGAGCGCTGGTTATCGGAATGCTTGATCGTTGGGTTTCAACTGACCTTTTCACCTTTTTAAAAACCATTTACCCTGACCTGGAGACACGCCAAATCGATGCACCAGATCTGGCCATGCCCGGCCCGGCCTAGTCAGCTACTACCTGGTACCTACGGGTGCGCGCCCGGACCCTCTGAGATGCAACGTGGACCCAGAGCACTTTTTTTGCTGAGCTCCCCCTTCTGTGGGGCGGGAGTGGGGAAGGGAGCTCCCAGAGTCACCCGGGGAGTCACCCCGTAGTCGCCCGCACGCGTGCGCGCGCCCGTAGTCGCCCGCGCCCGTAGTCCGTTTCAGAGGGTCCGTTTGTTTGGCCCCTCTGAACCTGGCTTCGGTCCGCTGTTCACACTCGAATTCCATCTGTCACATCTGTCACTCCGATAGCCAACACTCCCCGCCATTTTTCTGCGTCTCTTGCGAAGCGCCTAGGACTTGTCTGAGTACTGCAATCATCAGGTTTACTGCAATACCTACGAACGGCCAATTTAACATTCGAGACCCAACTTCTCTGTGCGTCGTCTTCCTTCTTCATTTGGATAGATTAGACTGGCCATACATGAGATCCAGGGGGGCTCCCGGGGAGCTCCAGGAGCTCCTGAACAAGCTGCCCCCAGGGGAGGATTTTGAAGAGCACTCAGCAGATGAATTAGACCAGACCATTGCTGGTGGGGGGGCTGCATCTCTGCTTGACAACATTGGCACTGACCCACTGAGGGGAGCTGTGGCAGACATATACACAATTGACGAGTTTGTCCGCATGACATCAAGCCTGTTTGTGGAGGCCCACGAAAACCACAAGCTAGCCTTCTTTCAGTTAGTGTTTGTGTCACTGTAGGCTGCTGGGCTGGGCTGCACAGTGTATGCTATGAGTGTGTGCGTTGCACTGTAGGCTGGGATGGGCTGGACAGTGTATGATATGAGTGTGTGTGTGTGATGCACTGTGGGTCGGGCTGTGCAGTGTATGATATGAGTGTGTGGGTTGCACTGTGGGCTGGACTGGGCTGGACAGTGTATGATATGAGTGTGTGGGTTGCACTGTGGGCTGGGCTGGGCTGGAAAGTGTATGATATGAGTGTGTGTGTCAATGTGAGTTGGGCTGAGCTGGACAGTGTAAGATATGTTTTATTTTTCATTTAGTATGTCATGACGCCAAGTGCCATCAACTTCTTACCCTTGTTTTACGAGTGCAGCGCTGCGATGACCAACATGCACCAATCCTTGCTAAGATCTGAAGACTTGAGGCTCATCAAGTTCTCGCACTTGATGAAGCCAAGCAATCGGCAGGTTGCGTACCATGCAATGGACCTTCCTCCCATGCATGTCTTCGCCAACGCCTTGATTGGGGCTCAAGTCACCAAGGTATGCTATTAGCAGTATACCCGTTCGACGAATGGCTCAATGGCAGAGCTCCTTGAACGACGTAGGTGCCGTGTTCGAATCCCCACTGGTGCGCTTGAGTGTTCACGGTCGCTGTCAACCGCCATGGTAGCTTTGTCAAGATAAAGTAGCAGCCCGTTCCCTACCGCCGTAAGACAGGGCTCCCTTAATACCACGCCCCACCAGGCGTTATCATTACTTATTAGCAGTGTTTGGCCAAAACTAGATCCCAGGTAGCAATCGCAATATGTAGCAGAAAAACAAATCCCCATTTTCATACTTGTACATATTGGTTGTTGGTCAAGTACAGTGCCAGGTTTGTAGACAACACGATGTGTGCGCCTTGCATAGGAATACAGTCACCAAGGTATGTTATTACCAGTTGTGTGTGTTCATAGTTGTTCTTTACTGAATAGATAGGATGGCTTACCAACAGGGTCCTACAAAGCGGTGGTGGTGGTGGTGGTGGTGGTGGTGGTGGTGGTGGGTAATGGTATACAGTTTGTAGTGGTGGTGGTGGTGGTGGGTTACCAACAGATAGGATGGGTTACCAACAGGGTCCTACAAAGCGCGCGCGGCAGCGCGATTTTGCGCACACTTTTTTAGCACCACTGCGCGTTTGGCGCAGTTTTTTCACCTCCCTGTGGGCGCAGCGCGCAGTTTTTGCGTTTTTTGCACTACAAAGCGCTGACCAATTTGACGTTGGTGCGCTTTAAGCACTGTTCAATTTGACAAAATGTAGTACCCTGGTTATCAAATGATTAATCATAATACACAGAATCGGTTGCCCTCAATGTAGGAGAGACTCAAGAGTTACACCGAGTCACACAAGTCAAAAATTGTTAAGAGGGGGCCGACCAACTAGCGTCACGTGAGTGTAACAAAAACGAGTAACCGGGTGCGGAGTCGTGGGGAACCTAAAGGGTTCGCGTGAAAGAAGCATCCGCCGCAAGCCAACTGTCCATGCAACATGCAACATTCGCGTTTCCGTCCGACCCTGAGCCATCGCCTGCAAACTCCCATCGCGGCTGGACCTGCTACTTGCGCGCAACGTGCAAATTGCGCAAATACTAACTTCGAACTACGCAATTGAATTGAACTGGTGCTCTTCCAACCTCTGAATCTGCCAATCTTGCTATTAAAAGCATGCCTCAGCACTGATCATTCGTTCTGCAGATCTGCGAAGCTTCAAAATTAATTACTATCAGCCCAAGTGTGTAACACCACCCTGCGAACCTGTGGAGTTTGGACCAGCGCAGCTTTGAGCTACGTGCTCTGACCTTGGGGCCCATCGCCTGCAACCTGCTGGACGTGCAACTTGCGAACGTGTAAATTGAGCATATGCTGCCCTTTGAACTGCGGAATTGATAACTGGTGCTCTTCCGACCCCCGTCTCAGCCAAAGTGACTTGCTATTTATAGCTACCTAAGTACCAATCGTTCCTTCTGCGAAGCTGCGAAGCTGCACAAGTAAGAACTAACTCGCTACCCAAGAAGGTGACACTACCCTGAGAAGCTGCAGAGCTTCGACCAACGCAGCTTACAGATTCGTGCTTCGACCTAGGGGGCAGCGGCGTTGCACAATGGTAGCCACTAATCCCCATTCTCCATGGCCAGGCGCAACTCTAGGCCCAGCCATTCCAAATCATGGGCAGAGCGGCTATTGAGACCCTATGCTCACCCACGGTATTCTCCCAAAGCACATGCCACATGCGCTCCCAAACTGCGCTACATTCGTGTCATACCCGCACAACGCATAACCACCCGGCCAGCCCGATGCATGCAGACCCACGCTACAGGCATCCACCCCGACACACCCGACCACCCCCTCGCGTCGGGTCAGGCCCAGACCGGACCGGCTCATACTGCCCTGCCCACACATGCAACACCTTCTCAAAATCCCCTAAAATTAACCCGACCTCTGATTGGTCTCATTTTTTCTGCATCAAATTACTACAACTAAAGCCAACCTTCATGTATGCTTTGCATGACAGTAGAGGCACGTTCAATACTGCTTTAAACAGCAACACTGCAAAATGTCCCTTATTTGTTTGTTTGTTACTTTGTTGTTACTTTGAAAGCAACAAGGCTACAACATAAGTACATAACTGACCGCCCGTACTTAAGCTTATAATTCCAAAAACCAACAGCACATGGGGTGGTCAATATACTTCCTCCTTGTGCGTGTTGTAGGGCCAGAGGTTATTGGTGAACCACTGTGCAGTGCATTACGATGTACACACTGTTATTACCAGTGTGTATATAGTATGATGTAGTGTGTTGTTTCTTACTGAACATATTGGATGGGTTACCAAATGATTAATCATTATATGCAGAATTATTCCTCCTTGTGCGTGGTGTAGGGCAAGCGGTCGTTGGTGAACTATCGTGTCCGGCATTAATATGTACATTCATTATTACCACAGTATGGTATAGTATGTTGGTCCTTGCTGAGCAGATCGGATGGGGTACCAAATTGTTAATCATTACATACAGAATCGTCCCCCCTTGTACATGTTGTAGAGCAAGCGGTCGTTGGTCAACTACCGTGCCGGGCATTACTATGTGCACACTGTTATTAACATTACATAGTATGATATAGGTTCCTTAGTGGACAGATCGGATGGGGTACCAAATTGTTAATCATTACATACAGAATTGTCCCCCTTGTACATGTTGTAGGGCAAGTGGTCGTTGGTCAACTACCGTGCCGGGCATTACTATGTGCACACTGTTATTACCATTACATAGTATGATATATGATATTGTTCCTTAGTGGACAGATCGGATGGGGTACCAAATTGTTAATCATTACTCACAGAATCGTCCCCCCTTGTACATGTTGTAGGGCAAGCGGTCGTTGGTCAACTACCGTGCCGGGCATTACTATGTGCACACTGTTATTACCATTACATAGTATGATATAGGATATTGTTCCTTAGTGGACAGATCGGATGGGGTACCAAATTGTTAATCATTACATACAGAATCGTTCCTCCTACATACATGTTGTAGGGCAAGCGGTCGTTGGTGAACTACCGTACCCGGCATGTGGACTACAAGCTATGTGCGGTAAATTCCTTAGCACGGATGCTGTTCTTCCGCCTCACGGTAGCCAAGAGGAAGCTGCCCGACCCCTCCAAGGACTTAAAAAAATTCCTGGACTCCAACATTTGGAGCATGGGTGGTGGTGATGCCGAGGCCATCAGCTGCCAAGCGCTTGCTCGAAGCCTCGGCTCGCTTATCGAAGCACATGATATCTGCATCTCCAAGTCTTGCGACGCGTACAGGGCTGGGGGAGCTCAGTGGGCAGACAACTTTGGGTAGGTTCTAAAACCTAGTGGTTTAGCTGCCTAGTGCGTGCTGGGCTGCTTTCTTAAGAAAAAAACCGCGAAACAGATTGGCACAGATAAAATGTTTTTTTATTTTTTTATTTGTGCATGATGTTCGGAAGTCCCCCTTGATTCCGTTAAGCCAAGGGCACATTTGTAGTCCAGAATGGCACCAGGAAAAATGCAATCATCATCGTCATAAGTAAAAAATATTAGTATGCTAGTATTTATTTCTTAGGTGTATTCTATCCTCTTCAATTCACGAACAAATGAAAAATGGAAATTGAAAATTAGTACCAGCTGCCACAGGACGCAAGATTAAATCCACCTCTTTATTTTATGGTTTGGTTTGAATATGCGGTTCTTTACCTTGTTACTGTGGCCACTGAATACCGCTATCAAATTCTGTTTAGGGGGCGGCTATGTTTTATAATATTAGTGAATAAATAATATTATATAATGTACATCAGACGAGCCGTCTCACCAGAATCTGAAATGTATTTGAAGAACCCGGAAGAACTAATATTATTGTGACAATATAACAATATAAGTCAATTTTGGTTTTTCAAACACTAATATTATATGCCGTACCCTACTTCTGTGGCAGCCACTAATGGACTTGAAAGGGGGTTGCATGGCTATGGTGCGTCATTTGTGTGTAAGCTAGAGAGTCAGGAGACGAGATAAATGAGGTGTGGAACGGTTTAGACAATTGGAACGTAGATTACAGAGCTTGAGAGTTCAAATAGGGGAACTCAGATATAAGGGTATGTAGGGAACGGCAACTAATCTTTGTGTTTGAAAAACTAATATTAACTAAAATTGTTACAGTGGCACAAAAATAATAGTTTTTCAAATAAATTTGAAATTCTGGTGAGATGGCTCGTCCGACTAATATTATATAATATTGTATATTCACTAATATTATACAACATAGCCGACCCCTAAGGGTATGTGTTTGGCCAACATATAAGCATACTAAACTGCGGTACAAAGTACGAAAAGACCTGGGGAAAAACTTTTCAGACAAATAATCAAAGTTCTCCAAATCTCATTTTCATTGCATGTTCGCTGATCGCTGCAACTACAGCAGGGACAACAGGACTCAGCACTTCAGGGTTTGGATGACTGTCGTGCTTCACTGCTATGGCAGCCACACGTGGACTTGAAAAGGGGTTGCATGGCTATGTTGGTCAGATGTATGTCTGCGGGTCAGGGTACTACTTTTTGTCAAATTGGTCAGCGCTTAAAGCGCACAAACGTCAAATTGCTCAGCGCTTTTTAGTGCAAAAAGCGCAAAAACTGCACGCTGCGCCCACAGGGGGTTGAAAAACCGCGCGAAACGCGCAGTGGGGCTCAAAAAGCGTGCGTGAAATCGCGCTGCCGCGCGCGCTTAGTTGTACCCTGCTGCGGGTACCTTAACAGCCTGTCCAAGTGCCTGAGGTGGCCATGTGCATATGTTTCCTTGCATAACCTCTACTACGTTAACCATTTATAATGTAATTAGATGATTAGGGACCAGCATATCATATGATGCAGACAAAAGGCAAGTATGGTATCACACAAACTGCTTTGTATGATATTGTATATAAATGGGAATTTTAGCCTAGTCAGACTGCCATCATCATATGATATCATTTGGTGACATGATATCATATAATATCATATTGCCCTTCTCTATTCATATATCCTGATTGTGGTATTTGTGGCACAAAACATGGCGCCCTGTGCATGCTAGACATGCCCGGGATCATATGATATCATTTGACGACATAACATCATATGATATCACATTGCCGTTCCGTATTCATATATCCTGATTGTGGTGTTTGTGACACAATTCATGGCGCCCTGTGCATGCTAGACATGCCCGGGATCATATGATATCATTTGATGACATGGTATCATATGATATCATATTGCCGATCACTATTCATATATCCTGATTGTGGTGTTTGCGACACAAAACATGGCGCCCTATGCAGGCTAGACATGCCCGGGATCATATGATATCATTTGATGACATGATATCACATGGCCGTTCACTATTCATATATCCTGATTGTGGTGTTTGTGACACAAAACATGGTGCCCTATGCAGGCTAGACATGCCCGGGATCATATGATATCATTTGATGACATGATATCACATGGCCGTTCACTATTCATATATCCTGATTGTGGTGTTTGTGACACAAAACATGGTGCCCTATGCAGGCTAGACATGCCCGGGATCATATGATATCATTTGATGACATGATATCACATGGCCGTTCACTATTCATATATCCTGATTGTGGTGTTTGTGACATTAAACATGGTGCCCTATGCAGGCTAGACATGCCCGGGATCATATGATATCATTTGATGACATGATATCACATGGCCGTTCACTATTCATATATCCTGATTGTGGTGTTTGTGACACAAAACATGGTGCCCTATGCAGGCTAGACATGCCCGGGATCATATGATATCATTTGATGACATGATATCACATGGCCGTTCACTATTCATATATCCTGATTGTGGTGTTTGTGACACAAAACATGGCGCCCTATGCAGGCTAGACATGCCCGGGATCATATGATATCATTTGATGACATGATATCACATGGCCGTTCACTATTCATATATCCTGATTGTGGTGTTTGTGACACAAAACATGGCGCCCTATGCAGGCTAGACATGCCCGGGATCATATGATATCATATGATTTCACATTGCCGTTCACTATTCATATATCCTGATTGTGGTGTTTGTGACACAAAACATGGCGCCCTATGCAGGCTAGTCATGCCCGGGATCATATGATATCATATGATTTCACATTGCCGTTCACTATTCATATATCCTGATTGTGGTGTTTGTGACACAAAACATGGCGCCCTATGCAGGCTAGACATGCCCGGGATCATATGATATCATATGATTTCACATCGCCGTTCACTATTCATATATCCTGATTGTGGTGTTTGTGACACAAAACATGGCGCCCTATGCAGGCTAGACATGCCCGGGATCATATGATATCATATGATTTCACATTGCCGTTCACTATTCATATATCTTGATTGTGGTGTTTGTGACACAAAACATGGCGCCCTGTGCAGGCTAGACATGCCCGGGATCAAGCATTGGGGAGATTGCAATCTGGGTTTGGCAACAGAATGCCCCACTGCATTCCCCGAACTGGGTGTCAAAGCTATGGCGGGAATTCCGGTGACCGACCAAGGCGCTCGTTATGAACAAGAGAGACTCCACTTCCAAGTCCCTGTAGCGCTCCTGAAGGAACTGGTACCCGGGTTGTACCCCTGGGTTGCGTCCTTGGAAGAACAGGTCGGCAAGGTCAAGAAGAGGGATAAGGACTGCCCGGCGAGGGTCTTGCTTCACCTAAAAGGATTGGCACACACACTCTTGGTTGACATCGCATACTCGACTGTGGTCAACCCACTAGAGAGTGAGAGTGACCCTATCTTAAAGCACCTGATGAGCCAACCCTAGCTTGCAAAAGCCTTCGAGGACGGCGTGGTCAAGCCACTGGTGCACACTCTGAAGTGCATCAGATCCGCTAAGGTGATCAAAACCGCGGTTGTCTCATCCCAGCCCTTGGGTTGCCCCTCAAGTCCCCGCAGGGAGCCCACCCTTGCCGGTGATGTGGTGGTGCAGTACAAGTTACCTTTGGTGAAAGAGCTCGACCCTCATGATCCCAGCTCGCTGAAGAATTTCAGCCTGCCGGAAGATTTCTTCACCCGATTGTCTGTGGAGTCTGCTTGGGTGAAGTTCAACAAGGCACTGATGGTGGGAGGTGTGTGGATGTCCATGCCTGGGCTAGATGCTCTCTGGGCGGCTCAGGTCCGAGGAAAGAAAACTTGGTATTCGGGGTCCAACTCGCGCCGAAAGGAGGTCGTAGATCTAGCAGAGTGCATTTCCTCATACACCGGGTCCCTGGGAGTTCAGAAAACTGAGGAAGAGGCCTTGGCTGAGTTCTTCAAGTGGACACGAGACAATGGCATAGTGTCACTCAGCCAATGGAATATGAGGATGAGAGGATCTGTTAGGGCTAAGGTCCTTCAAACGTTGAAGCAGGGCATTCTGACGAAGGATTTGCCGACACAAGATGTTGTGAAGACCACCAAAAAGAGGAAGCTTGAGGAGGACGTGGCAAAGGGTGAGTTGTGATGGGGGGTGTGGTGGTGCTGTGTGGTGGTGGTGGTGGTGGGGGGGGGGGGGGGGGAGTGGAGGACGTCGAGTGGTGCCCCTCTCACATGGGACCCCCCCACACACACACACCACCACCACCACCACCACCACACATAAGATGTCGGGAAGACCACGAAAAAGAGAAAGCTCAAGGAGGACGTGGCAAGAGGTGGGTTGTGATGGGGGGGGGGGGGGGGGGGGGAGTGGAGGACGTCGAGCTGCGCCCCTCTCACATCGGACTCCCCACCCCCACTCCCCACCCCACACACACCACACACACCACCACCACACACACATGTCGTGAAGGCCACCAAAAAGAGAAAGCTTGGGGAGGACGTGGCAAGGGGTGAATTGTATGAATCAAGCCAAGCCAAACCTAGGCCTACTCAGATTTGGTTGCTTAAATGTCTCACTCTTGTACGGAGTGGCCCAAGGCAACTTATTTTCTTTTCTTTCTTTCATATTTACCGCTATGTTTATTTGCCACCATGGCCCTAACTTCGAGGTTGTAAACCTTGTGTTACCTCCACCCTCCACTCAAATTCCCGTGGTATCTATGTAGGGCATGCCAGTATGATATCATGTCATCATATGATTAATATGATGCCGGTACTCTGACTAGGTCAAAGTTACCATTTGTATACAATATCATATGATGCAATTTGTATGATATCATATGATATCACACTCGCCTTCGGACAGCATCATATGATATGCCGGTCCCTATATCTATGCCACTCTCCAGTTATGCGGCGCCAATTTTGCGCGCCCGTGACTTGTTTAGTTTGATGCAGTTAGATCCTAGGAACCTTTAATTACACACAGTTACCCTGCTTCACAATGCATGAACAAATGCACCGCTCCCTTTGTCTGTGCAGGCATTGTTCGTGTGTGTTTGCAACCTCAGCAGCAGCTGCATCCCATCCTGTCACAGCAGCAGCAGCAGCCCAGCCTGTCGCAGCAGCAGCAGCAGCAGCAGCGGCAGCAAGCCAGCCTGCTGGAGCAGCAGCAGCAGCAGCCCAGCCTGTTCCAAGAACAACAGCCCAGCCTGCGACCAGATGGGCTGTCTCAGCAGCAGGCCCAACAGCAACTCAGCCTGCCGGAGCAGCAACAGCAGCCCAGCTTTTCCCACCAGCAACAGCCCAGCCTGCAACCAAGTGAGCTTCCTCAGCAGCAGGCCCAACAAAAAACCAGCCTGCCAGAGCAGCAGCAGCAGCCCAGCCTGTCCCAACCGCGAAAGCCCAGTCTGCAACCAGATGGACTGTCTCAGCAGCAGGCCCAACAACAACCCAGCCTGCCGCAGGAGCAGCAGCAGCAGCAGCAGCAGCCCAGTCTGCAACCAGATGGGCTGTCTCAGCAACAGGTCCAACAACAAGCCAGCCTGTCTCTGCAGCAGCATCAACAACAGCCCAGCCTTTCCCACCGGCAACAGCCCAGCCTACAACCATGTGAGCTGCCTCAGCAGCAGGCCCAGCAACAAGCCAGCCTGTCGCAACAACAGCCCAGCCTGCATCCAGGTTGGATAGAACAGCCAGGGGGGCAGCCACCCCAACATCGGCATCTAGGGGGCTTGCAGTCTCCTCCAAGAGCAGGTGTGTGTGTGTGTGTGTGTGTGTGAGCTAGTGCAGGTGTGTGTGAGCAAGTTCTTTCTTACCCAGCCCTTGGCATCTTAACTCTCTCCGGCTTTCATCAAAGCATGAAGGCAGTCAAGGTGAGCATGAGCAGGTGCGTGTGTGTGTGAGCAAGTGCAGGCATTATAATTGTATTGGGTGCTTTCTGGGTAGCAGAGCGGTGCTACATGTGGTTTACTTGAGCTTGGTCACATAGCTTGAGCAAGCAATCTGGCTGCTTGCCGTTGTGTGTGGTTAAGGATGTGTGTGTGTGTGTGTGGGGGGGGGGGGGGGGGGGGGGTATGTGTGTGGAGGAGGTGTGTGGGGGGTATGGTTGGTGGGTTTTTTTGTGGGTATGGTGTGGGTGGGTGGGGTAGGGCTTTAATAAAGCTTCGGCATTATCATGCCCACAACTAATGATTCTCCATTTGTGCCAACAGGGCAGGCTGCAACGCACGCATCGGTCTTGTCTCTGATTAGCATGCGCATCCATGCACAATGCAGCTCTATAGGACGCGCCAAGCATGAGGTACTGAACAAGACAGTCAACATTTCATGCCCACTAACTAATGGTCCTCCATTTGTGCGCACAGGGCAGGCTGCAACGCATGCTTCGGTCTTGTCTCCGATTAGTAAGCGCATCCATGCACAATGCAGCTCTATAGGACGCGCCAAGCACGAGGTACTGAACAAGATAGTCAACCTATCCTGCAAGAGCACAATGGCTGTCTTCTACAACGAGGTGTTCTTGAGGGACAACCCAAGCAAGCAGAAATACGGCATGACGCATGAGGCAGTCGTTAGTGCTTATAAAGCCTATCAAGGCGACCCCGATAAGGCGGCGCAGCTGAACCAGGCTGTAGCACTTTGCCAGAAATGGACCACAATTGCTCGCAACATGCTGAAGGATGATGGAGAAGAAGTTGTTGCGTGGAAGAAGGGCCGCAAACGGCCAACAGGGTCTGAGTTGTTCGACTGGAATTTGCCTCAGTGAACACTCTAACACTAATACCAGTAATACGTAGCAAACGGCAATATGATATCACATGATATCATGTCATCATTTGAGATCATATGATGCCGGCAGTCTGACTAGGCTAAAGTTACCATGTATATGCAATATAAAATGATGCAATTTGTGTGATGTCATATCAGATGATTTGTATCATCAGATGAGATCATACTTGCCTTATGTCATCAAATGATATGCCCAGGTCTTTTTTTCAAATCTGAAAGTGGGTTTTTCTAGCTTCATGGTTTTATGCCTCCTCTAGGGATAGCGTTTTAGTGTAATGATATCGCCTGGTGGGGCGTGGTGTTAAGTGAACCCGTCATACTCGGGTAGAGAGCACTGGCCAAGCTACCATAGCGGTTGACAACCGACCTGCAATGCTAAGAGTGACCGTAGGGGGAACTGAACCCACGACTCTTCGTCCTCAAGCGATTTGGTCTTACCACTAGACCAATGTACATCACTGAAAGGGGCTAGCGTTTTAGTGCTTTGAATAGCTTTTTAAAGCTTGTTTGGGCGTTTATAGCTTATTAGGGCTGCTCAGGGCAAGTTCGGCATATCATATTGGCCGGTCCCTACCAATATGTGTGCCAGCGTAGATGATCCTTATCTAGAGGGACTATAGGTACTTCACCACCAATGCACGATCAAGCTGTGCTGCAAGACATCAGTCCTCTAGGACTGTTGAGTATGGAATTGTTTAACTCCACCATCTCTTTCTTTATGCAACATACAGGCAATCCTATTTCATCAAGTTAGCTTGGTAGAGCCTAGACCATTCACTGGTAAAATAATGAAGAACATCGACCGGTTGTGGTCGCTTTTAAAGGGTAAGTCGCCAGTTGATTTACCGGTTATTGTTGTTATTAGGCGAAAACAAGGGTCTAACTGGCGTGGTTATTTCACCTGTCGCCAGTTGATTTACCGGTTGTTCTTGTTATTATGGTAGCCCAAAACAAGGGTTTAATTGGCGTATTTTAATTGGCGTATTTTACCAGTATATTTGTCTACTCACCTTGCAAGGGCCGGCGTCATGTACATATTTCCAGTGCCCGGCTGGCTGCAATCCTTCGCCTCCATCAAACCGACAATGCACACACCACACAGCCAACGCAATGATAACCGACCCACGCGAATTGTACTGGCCATCAGTTGGTCAGCCAGCCAAAACATCAGTCAGCCAGTTACTCAGCCGTCCAGCCATACCATCAGCCAGTCAGTCGATCAGTCAGCCAGTCAGCTATCTAGACCATCAGTCAGCCAGTCAGTCGATCAGTCAGCCAGTCAGCTATCTAGACCATCAGTCAGCCAGTCAGCTAGTCAGACCATCAGCCAGTCAGTCGATCAGTCAGCCAGTCAGCTATCTAGACCATCAGTCAGCTAGTCAGTTAGTCAGCCAGTCAGTCGATCAGTCAGCTAGTCAGCTATCTAGACCATCAGTCAGCCAGTCAGACCATCAGCCAGTCAGTCGATCAGTCAGCCAGTCAGCTATCTAGACGATCAGTCAGCCAGTCACTTAGTCAGCCAGTCAGTCGATCAGTCAGCTAGTCAGCTATCTAGACCATCAGCCAGCCAGTCAGTTAGTCAGCCAGCCAGACCATCAGCCAGCCAGTCGATCAGTCAGCCAGCCAGCTATCTAGACCATCAGTCAGCCAGTCAGTTAGTCAGCCAGTCAGTTAGTCAGCCAGTCAGCTATCTAGACCATCAGTCAGCCAGTCAGTTAGTCGCTTAGCCAGCCAGCCAGACCATCAGTCAGCCAGTCAGTCGACCAGTCAGTTACTCAGTTAGTTAGCCTGCCTGCCAGACCATCAGTCAAGAGTCATCAGCCCTACCTTGAACATTCAAGATCAACACTAGAACATCATTAGGGTCTAAGGGGCCATATAAATAAGCATTGCATGACCTGGTCCCCAATAGTCACCGCAGGTCAAAACGTACCGGTACTTGTTTGTGTGACGAAGTCCAAAATCGCGCACACTCCGAGGGGGTGACTATGTGAAATCACGAATCCTATGGGATGTGCGCGAGTTCATGCACACGAATAAAAAATATTCAAATGACACTGTAGCCAATGAGTACCGTACGCGCAGCATTAAATGGCAAGATTGAAAGTTGGCAAAAACCCGGCAAACCCCTTTATTTTTTAGTATAAGGCCTCACAAAAAAAGAAGGGAAAAAAACTTGGCAAAAGTGGTCCGCGTCTGTTTCTGGTCAAGTTGAGATCCAAAAATCAGTTGGCAAAGGGTCGTTTTGCTTGTGTCGCATTCCCTTGTCACATATAGAAAGTTGGCAGTAAAACCATGTACGGTAACAATTCAATTCAATACCAGATGCGGTGGCTTGTTACATGTTACCATACCGTAGCGAAATTAAAAATTGAATTTGTTACATCCGTGTAATACCGTTACTCACAGGACGTGAAGCGAAGGACACCATAGCGTAAGCCGGAGCTAGCTATAGTAACCGTAGGGCCACCTCAGTAAAAAGAATCACCACCGATGCCTGACCTGCCTGACCGGCAGGCATCGTGGTCACATCACGCCGTAGCGAAACTAAACAGCCAGGGCTTGCAGTAAACCGGTTACAATTCGGTAACAATTCAATTCAAGACCAGATGTGGTGGCTTGCAGTAAAATCTACAATTGGAAATGTCAACCACTATCTACCTCCATTACAGCTAGCCTCCTTGCATCACCGAGCTCCATAGAGATGGCCCTTCACTACTACGCGTAGTCCGAACACTTACGCTGTGGTTTTAGCAGGTAGTTTGTAATAAGTAATGATAACGCCTGATGGGGCGTGGTGTTAAGGGAGCCCGTCGTACGCGGGTGGGGAGCGGTCTCCTACCTCAACTGGACAAGCTACCATCGCGGTTGACGACGACCTGCAACGCCAAGAGCGACCGAAGGGGGAGTCGAACCCCTGACTCTTCATTCTTTAGCAATCTGGTCTACCATTAGACCATTGTTAATCGCTGAAGAGGCTAGGTAGTTTGTACCTTACTGCCGCGAGTACTGTTTTTCAAAAATATCAGGAGTTTGTTGCTAATGACGTTGCTGCAGATACTTGGAAAAAGGCGAGCCAGCTAGCGAAGGACCCAGCTGCCTGCCTCATGTTCGACTTTGACAAACGGTCGTTCGCCTAGTCGTGATCCAATTAATGCTGTGCATACGGGAACCACATATAATTATTCCTCAATGAATTATAAGACTACTAAAGATGGTGACTTTCCCTAGCTGCGGCGTACGTGAGGGTCCTCTCAACAACACGCCCCCCCAGGCGTTATCTTTTATTTTAAAGAATACTAAATCTAAAACAATATCCAGGGGACCACGTACAAGCACAGTAATTACGTGATTGGTGAGAGGTCTTGCACCTGAGCCCTGAGTAAACAAAAATAAAAGCCGCACTTTCCAAGGTGTAACATCAAATAATTATTAGGACCCCTCCGGATAGCTTCCTAAAATCACACCGATTTACCGTACTGCTTTCCTTCACAGACCAGACCCCCTTACGTGTGTCTCTGTCCCGCACATTTTGACAGAGGCGTTCGTGTTTCCGCACATATTTTGACAGGGACGTGCGTACGTGTGGTGGTGGTGGGGGCTTTGCATGCGTCACGCAAATTATCAGAGGGCATTGAACAACCCTGGTCCCCAAACAAACCCAGAAAGCAACGGATGACCTGCGATCAATAAATACACAGATGCCTTCTAAATCATGAACTCAAAGGATTTCGTTCCTACTTCTCGTGCATCTCAAGTCGTCAACTCGAAGGAATCGGCCGACTTATTGTGTATTTCCTTGTCCTCCTCCAGACCTCCCACAGGTCCAAACTCCAGACTCCAGAGAGCGATGCATACTGAAGAAGCTATCACACTCAAATATGCCTTTGAAGTCGTCAGCTCAAAGGATTTTGTTCCTCGTCTTTGAGCATCTCCTCGTCCTCCTCCAGGCCTCCCACAGGTCCAGACTCGGTACTCCAGAAGGCGATGCATACTGAAGAAACACCATTCAAAGATGCCGTCTAAATCGTCAACTCGAAGAAATCGGCGGACTTCTTGAGCATCTCCTCGTCCTCCTCCAGTCCTCCCATAGGTCCAGACTCGGTACTCCAGAAGGCGATGCATACTGAAGAAGCACCATTCAAAGATGCCGTCTAAATCGTCAACTCGAAGAAATCGGCGGACTTCTTGAGCATCTCCTTGTCCGCCTCCAGTCCTCCCACAGGTCCAGACTCGGTACTCCAGAAGGCGATGCATACTGAAGAAGCATCACTCAAAGATGCCTTATAAATCGTCAACTCGAGGAATCCGCCCACTTCTTGTACATCTCTTTGTCCTCCTCCCATTGCGCAACTGGGTGATGCATATTGAAGCCAGATTGAAGCCACCTAATTCAAAGATGACTTATAAATCGTCCACATAAAGGATGCGGCCGACTTCTTGAGCATCCCCTTGAGCATTGTCCTCCTCCCACTGGTTGAGAGGGCGATGCATACCTCGTTCAAAGATGACTTATAAGTCGTCAACTCGAAGGAATCGGCCGACTTCTTGTGCAACACCTTGCCCTTCTCCCATAGCGCATCTGGGTGATGCATATTGAAACACCACTCAAAGTTGCCCTTTAATTAGTTAACACAAAAGGAACCGGCCGAATTCTTGTGCATCTCCTCGTCCTCCTTCCACTGGTTGAGAGGGTGAGGTATACGGAAGCTACCTCATTGTAAGATGCCGTCTAAGTCGTCAACTCAAAAGAATCGGCCGACTTCTTGAGCATCTCCTTGCCCTCCTCCAGTCCTCTCACAAGTCCAGACTCAGTACTCCAGAGAGCGATGCATATTGAAGAAACACCATTCAAAGATGCCGTCTAAATCGTCAACTCGAAGAAATCGGCGGACTTCTTGAGCATCTCCTCGTCCTCCTCCAGTCCTCCCATAGGTCCAGACTCGGTACTCCAGAAGGCGATGCATACTGAAGAAACACCATTCAAAGATGCCGTCTAAATCGTCAACTCGAAGAAATCGGCGGACTTCTTGAGCATCTCCTTGTCCTCCTCCAGTCCTCCCACAGGTCCAGACTCGGTACTCCAGACAGCCATGCATATTGAAGAAACACCTCTCACCCATTCACTCAATGATGCCTTCTAAGTCGTCAACTCGAAGGAATCGGCCGACTTCTTGAGCATCTCCTCGTTCTCCTCCCATTGCGCAACTGGGCGATGCAGATTGAAGCCACATCATTCGAAGATGACTTTTAAGTAGGGAGCGGCATATCATATGATGTTGACCAAAGGCGAGTATGATATCATATGATATTGTATAAATGGTAACTTTAGCCTTGTCAGACTGCCGGCATAATATGATATCATATTGCCGTTCCCTACTTGTAAGTCATCAACACAAAGGAATCGGCCGACCTCTTGAGCATCTCCTTGCCCTCGTCCCACTTGGGCACAGGGCACTGTGCATTGAAACCACATCATTCCAATATGACTTCGAGTTGGTGGTTGGCCCCAGTGCAAGCACAAGGGCTGGCCCCCTCAACCTCACGCATTGTATTAAGGCACACTATTTATTTTTGACTTATAATTCGTCAGCACAAAGGATTCAGCCGACTTCTTGAGCATCTCCTTGTCCTCCTCCCACTTGGGAACTGGGCATTGTGCATTGAACGTGTAGAGCTTGTCGTTCTTGCTCCCATACACCGACACATTATGTCGATAGAAGCTCTTTCCCTTGATGCGGTACTCCACAAAGTAGTAGAGCTGACCCCCAGGTCCCAACCTGTGCAGTGTTAGCAACTTTGACTGAGTATTATACATGGTGGAGTGGTGTATGTGTATGCGTGTGGGGTGGGGTGGGGTGGAGGGTGGGGTGGGGGGCAAGTTATTTATCAGACCGCATCATAGGAAGTTGTCGTTCTCACCCCCGCCCCGCCCAACCCGCCTCCACTTTGACTAAGTGTTACACCTAGAAGTAGTAGAGCTGACCCCCAGGTCCCAACCTGTGCAGTGTTAGCAACTTTGACTGAGTATTATACATGGTGGAGTGGTGTATGTGTCTGTGTGTGGGGTGGGGGGTGGGGTGGGGGGCAAGTTATTTATCAGACCGCATCATAGGAAGTTGTCGTTCTCACCCCCGCCCCGCCCAACCCGCCTCCACTTTGACTGAGTGTTACACCTAGAAGTAGTAGAGCTGTCCCCCAGGTCCAAACCTGTGCAGTGTTAGCAATTTTGACTAAGTGTTATACAGGGGGGGGGGGGGGGGGGGGGGAGGTATTTATCAGACCGCATCATAGGAAGTTGTCGTTCTCCCCCCCCCCCCCCCCCCCACCCCACACACACACACCCTTTGCCCAACCCGCCTCCACTTTGACTTAGTTTTATACCTCAATTCTTATTGGATGTTTATCTAAAAGGATTATAATGTACCAACATTTGAACTTATATTGTGCAAAGGATTGGAGAAGACTTTGTATTTATATCGGGCAATGGATTGGAGAAGGATTGGAGGATGAGGTTGGGAGTCAGGGTTTTGTGTTTGTGTATGCATGGGTGAACATACCCAACTGTAATTTAAATTATCTTTAATTACTTGACCTCAGGTCCTTCATTGTATTCTGGCGATTGTTTGGGAACAAGGTTATAGCTTTCCTTTTCATCTACAAGTGGTAGCTTCTAGGCAACTTCTTGAGCCAGCCACTGAGATAAACCCAAATATTTCAGAAGTTCTGGACAATTGATTGTATGTGTCTGCTTAAAGGTGCAATAGGCTGCATTTGTATTCTATGTATATTGTATGTGTATGTGTCTGCTTAAAGGTGCAATAGGCTGCATTTGGTTTGTATGTATATTGTATGTGTATGCTTAAAGGTGCAATAGGCTTTGGTTTGGCTCAATAGGCTTATTGTCTGGTCAGTTGGTTGTATTTGTCTGCTCGAAGGTGAAATAGGTTGCATTTGGTTTGCGGTGCTTGGTGTATCCACTTCCTCAACACCAGCACCAGCACCCACCCACCCACCTCCACGCACCCGCACCATCGCAGTCGGTTTGAGCTTCAAGGTGCAATAGGCTGCATTTCGTTTGTGTTTAAAGGTGCTTGGTGTATCCACTTCCTCACCACCACCACCAGCTCCCACTCACCACCACCAACCTCCACGCCCCCGCACCATCACAGTTGGTTTGAGCTTCAAGGTGCAATAGGCTGCATTTGGTTTGTGTTTAAAGGTGCTTGGTGTATCGACTTCCTCAACACCACCACCAGCACCCACCCACACCCACCCACCTCCACGCATCTGCACCATCACACTTGGTTTGAGCTTTAAGGTGCAATAGGCTGCATTTGGTTTGGTTCAATAGCTAGGCAGGGGAGCTGCCTATAAGCTTTTGCTCGTAAGCTGTTGCTCGTAGCTGAAAATAAAAGCTATGGACTAGGTCCCTGGGTCCTTGTTATAGTCCCTCCCAGTAGTCAAGAATCACCTTGTTGCTTACTGAGACCGGGCAAGTCCATTTAGCCTAATTGGTTGGTTGAGGTTGGTTGAGGTTGATTAAGTATATCTGGATCAGTCAGGGATGGGCAAGTCCATTTAGCCTAACTGGCTACCTCCTGGACTGTAACATACATACATTTGAATAGGCAGAGCAATGATCCTTCTGTCCCTCCTCCCCCCCCCCCGCCCCCCCCCCCCCCCACACACACTCACCTCTACCCTCCACCTTGTCTCCGCACCTTTGACTAGCTTCAATCAACCCAGCCTCCTTTCCAGATCTTTCTGTCCCCCCCCCCCCCCCCCCCCCCCTCCCCTCCCCCCGTCTCCACACCTTTGACCAGCTTCAATCAAACCAGCCTCCGTTCAAGATCATCCTGTCCCTCCCCCCCCCCCCCCCCCCCCCCCCCCCCTCCCCCTACCCCTACCCTCCACCCCGTCTCCACACCTTTGACCAGCTTCAATCAAACCAGCCTCCTTTCCAGATGCTTCTGTTCCGCCCTACCCCCCTCCCGCCCTCCCTCCCTACCCCCCTCCACCCCGGCTCCGCACCTTTGACCAGATTCAATCAACTGAGCCTCCTTTCCAGATCCTTCAGGAGCGATCATGCCCATGAAGATGTTAGCAGACTGCTCAGGGGTGCCAAGTGATGCGAGCTTAAAACCCGGGTAGATGGGCGCCACAATAACACTGATGTTCTCCTCCCCTCTGAGATTCAGACATGAAAATGGGTGGTGAGTAAGGCAGTTGTGTGTAATAGTGACAAATACTGAAATACATGCTGCCTCCCTACACTCTGACCCTAAGACTGTTGTTCTCCTCCCCTAGAACAGTCAGCCATGATGATGGGTGGTGAATTGGGCAGTTGTGTGTAACAGTGACAGATACTGAAATACATGCCGCCTCCCTACCCTCTGACCCTGAGACTGTTATTCTCCTCCCCTAGAACAGTCAGCAACGATGATGGGTGGTGAATAGGGCAGTTGTGTGTAACAGTGACAGATACTGAAATACATGCCGCCTCCCTACACTCTGACCCTGAGACTGTTATTCTCCTCCCCTAGAACAGTCAGCAACGATGATGGGTGGTGAATAGGGCAGTTGTGTGTAACAGTGACAAATACTGAAATACATGCCGCCTCCCTACCCTCTGACCCTGGGACTGTTATTCTCCTCCCCTATAACAGTCAGCAACGATGATGGGTGGTGAATAGGGCAGTTGTGTGTAACAGTGACAAATACTGAAATGCATGCCGCCTCCCTACCCTCCGACCCTGAGACTGTTGTTCTCCTCCCCTAGAACAGTCAGCCATGATCATGGGTGTTAAATTGGGAAGTTGTGTGTAACAGTGACAAAGGCATGCCGCCTCCCTACCCTCTGACCCCGAGATTGTTATTCTCCTCAGCTAGAACAGTCAGCAACGATGATGGGTGATGAATAGGGCAGTTGTGTGTAACAGTGACAAAGGCATACAAAATCCCTAACCCCTGACCCTGAGGCTGATGTTCTCCTTCCCTCCACATGTGTCGACCATGATCAAATGTGCTGTGCTAGGGGTATAGTACTGACCATGATATCATGAGCTGGATTACGGCTATTATTAAAAAAACATGCTGCCTCCCTACCCGCTGATCCTGATACCAATGCTCTCCTCCCGTAGAACAGCCAGCCATGATAATGGGTGGTGAGTAAGGCAGTTGTGTGTAACAGTGACAAAGGCATGCTGCATACCTACTTCCTGACCCTGGTATTGTTATTCTCCTCCCCTAGAACAGCCAGCAACGATGATGGGTGTTGAATAGGGCAGTTGTGAGTAACAGTGACGGAGGTATGCTGCATCCCTACCCCCCGACCCTGAGGTTAGTGTTATCCTTCCCTCCACATGTCTCAACCATGATCAAAAATGCTTTGCTTGGGGTATAGTACCGACCATGATATCATTTGCTGGATTAGGGTAAAAACATTAGTAAAAACACGTCAGTAAAAACATACACACACATATTTCCCAGCCCCCCCCCCCCCCCCCCCCCCCTAACCCTTAACCCCGTACCCTAACCTGATTGCCCACCAAAACACACAGGGCCAACGACTCACACTGAGTTGGGAGGTCCAAATGCCACCACAGGCTCCGTTACATTCTGACTGTGACCCCAATCGTTCGCCCAAGTAAGGAGACAACAACAGCAGGAGCAAGCACGCACCCCACCCCACCCACCCCATCTCATCTTGTCCCACCCCGTCCCACCCCATCCTTGCCTCCCCCCCTGCCTCCAAGACTCACACTGAGTTAGGAGGTCCAAACGCCACCACGGGCTCCATTACATTCTGACTAACACGCGCTTCCTGCTGTTTCCTCAACCCCTACCCCATTCCACCCTCACTCCTAACCCCCAATCCTCAACCTCATCCCCGCCCCACTCCCATCCCTCGCCCCCACCCCCAACCCCCAACCCCGCACCCAAACCTGATTGTCCACCAACACACACAGGGCCAACGACTCACACTGAGTTGGGAGAAACAAACGCCACACAGACTCCGTTACATTCTGATGAGCGCGTGCTTCCTGCTGTTTCCTCAACCCCTACCCCATTCCACCCTCACTCCTAACCCCCAATCCTCAACCTCATCCCCGCCCCACTCCCAACCCTCAACCCCATCCCTCACCCACACCCCCAACCCCCAACCCCGCACCCAAACCTGATTGCCCACCAACACACACAGGGCCAACAACTCACGACTCACAAGTTGGGAGGTCCAAACGCCACAACGGGCTCCGTTACATTCTGACAAGCTTATGCGTGACTGCGACTCCAACCCCTCCCCCAATTAAGGATACCACACCAGCAGCAGCAAAAAACACGCAACCCACCCCTACCCACCCCATCTCACTAGTCCCCCCCCATCCTCGCCCCTACCCCATCCTTGCCCCACGACCCTGCCTCCAATACCCACACTGAGTTAGGAGGTCCAAACGCCACCACAGGCTCCGTTACATTAATCTGAGCGTGTGATCCAGGGTACTTGCATTGACCAAATTGGCCAGCGCTTTAGCGCACTTGAGGTTGCTGTTCTTAAATTTGAGTATTTTGTACTGAATAGCAGGGGGGGGGTGGCTTTGAAGGAGGGCCTGCTGGCTGGTGTGATCCAGGGTACTTTAAATGGCCAAATTGGCCAGCGCTTTAGCGCACTTGAAAACAAAAAACTGCGCTTTGTAGTGCAAAAAGCGCAAAAATTGCTTGCTGCGCTCACAGGGGGTTGCAAAAAACTGCACGAAACGCGCAGTGGGGCTCAAAAAGGCAGCGCGCCGGCACTCAAAAGTGCGCGCTTGGAAGTACCCTGGTGTGATTGACTATGACCCCAATCGCTCCCATTAGTAAGGATAAAACAACAAGCACGCTACCCACCCCTCCCCACCCCGTCCCCCCCTATCTCACCCCTCCCCCCCTGCCTCCAAGACTCACACTGAGTTAGGAGGTCCAAACTCCACCACGGGCTTGGTTACATTCTGACAAGCTCGTGCTTCCTGCTCTTTCTTCAAACCCTACCCCATCCCACCCCTGTACCCAAACCTGATTACCCACCAACATACACAGGGCCAACGACTCACACTGAGTTAGGAGGTCCAAACGCCACCACGGGCTCCGTTACATTCTGAAAAGCACGTGCTTCCTGCTGTTTGATCCTCACTTGCTCGGACTCTATGGGAGTTAGATCCATGAAACGCTCTGCCTCCGCTCTCCTAGCAGCACGCACCACCAGTGTTTGATCCGCTAGCCATGATCCTGGGAACACAAACTCTGTGGGGCGGGGCAGGGTAGGGTGGGGTGAGATGTGTTGTGTTGTGTTGTGTTGTGTTAGATCCATGAAGCGCTCTGCCTACGCCCTCCCAGCAGCGCACACGACCAGTGTTTGATCCGCTAGCCATGATCCAGGGAACACAAACTCTGTGGGCGGGGTGAGGGTAGGGTGGGGTGAGATGTGCTATGTTGTGTTGTGTTGTATTGAGTTAAATTCATGGAGCGCTCTGCCTCCGCCCTCCTAGCAGCACGTACCACAAGTGTTTGATCCGCTAGCCATCAAGCTATGATCCTGGGAAAACAAACTGCGAAGGGTAGGGTGGGGTGGGGTGAGGGTGGGTGGAGAGTCGGGTGAGGGTGGGGTGAGATGGGATGTGTTGTGTTGTGTTGTATTGAATTAGATCCATGAAGCGCTCTGCCTCCGCTCTCCTAGTAGCACGCACGACCAGTGTTTGATCAGCTAGCCATGATCCAGGGAACACAAACTCTGTGGGGCGGGGCAGGGTAGGGTAGGGTGGGGTGGGGTGGGGTGATATGTGTTGTGTGTTGTGTTGTGTTGTGTTGGATCCATGAAGCGATCTACCTTCGCCCTCCTAGCAGCACGCACCACCAGTGTTTGATCCGTTAGCCATGATCCAGAGAAAACAAACTCTGTGGGGCAGGGTCGGGTGGGGTGGGGTGAGGGTGGGGCCGGATGGGGTGAGTAGGTGAGGGTGGTGTGGTGTGGTGAGGGTGTGTTGGTTTGGTTTGGTTTGGGTTGGGTTATGTTGGGTTGGGTTGGGTTGGGTTGGGGTGCAAGTGATCCCAGCAAAGATGAGTGATTCGTGAGGTGCTAGTGTTAATAAGACCTTGCCTTAGTCGTCTGCATAAATCCTTAGTACTCGACAGCCCTACACATACGTGGTAATTCATCACTGTAGCACGAACTCAGGGTTCCAGGGATTGTTTGGGGCAGGGTACCACTTATTGCCAAATTGGCCAGCGCTTAAAGTGCACGAACGTCAAATTGGTCGGCGCTATTTAGTGCAAAAAGCGCAAAAACTGCGCTAATCGCGCTGCGCCCATAGGGGGTTGAAAAAACTGCGCTAAACGCGCAGAGGGGCTAGAAAAGG
Source organism: Chlamydomonas sp. ICE-L (assembly GCA_013435795.1). Taxonomy (NCBI): domain Eukaryota; kingdom Viridiplantae; phylum Chlorophyta; class Chlorophyceae; order Chlamydomonadales; family Chlamydomonadaceae; genus Chlamydomonas; species Chlamydomonas sp. ICE-L. Next base: position 286,969 of record JACBWV010000588.1, read on the forward strand.
CCGCGCGGCACCGCGCTGCCGCGCGCGCTTAATAGTAACCAGGTTTGGGGTTCAGTTCATCTGTGCTTTTCTCGTTTTAGCCCCTCCTATTCTAATGATTGGGAAAGTCCCTTGCGCATATTTGGCTACCCCTGGGCTGAAACAACATACACATACATACATTTAGGTGTCAGGTCGCAAGCAAGGAAGGCAGTGCAACAAGCAGAATGAACAAAGCAGGAATGCGATCAAGGTGCTTGTATCAGTGAGGCCTTCTTGTGTTGTCTGCAGACGTAGGAACACCAATAGGTACTGGCATATCATATGATGTTGACCCAAGGCGGCTATGATCTCATATGATATCATACAAATTGCATCATATGATACTGTATAGAAATGGTAACTTTACTGTTGTCTGCAGGCGTAGGGTAGGGGGTTGATATATCACATAATATCATATGATGCCCGCAGTCTAACTAGGCTAAAGTTACCATTTACATACAATATCATATGATGCAATTTGTATGATACCATATGTTGCAATTTTAATGATATCATATGATGCAATTTGTATGATACCATATGTTGCAATTTTAATGATATCATATGATGCAATTTGTATGATATCATTTGATACCATACTCGCCTTTGGTCAGTATCATATGAATTGCTGGTCCCTAGGTATATGTAGGGAACGGCAACTAATATTAGTGTTTGAAAAACTAATATTAAATAATATTATTATAGAGTCACAACAATATTAGTTTTTCAAATAAATTCGAATTTCTGGTGTAACAGCTCGTCCGACTAATATGATTTAATATTATATATTCACTAATATTATACAACATAGCCGACCTTAAGGTATATGAACCTTATACTCATTAACCTGAGTTTGACACTTTCCCATCCATACTTTTTTGGAAATTTTCCCATCAATACTTTTGTCAATACTTTTTCCCACCAATATTTTTTCAATACTTTTCCCCATCAATTTTCCCATCAATATTTTTTTGAAATTTTCCTATCAATACTTTCATAATTATGGGCCCTTCAGAAATTTTGCAAAGCAGTTGTGAGAGTCAGCCACGAATTTAAAAGCATTTGTAGCGAGGGGGGGGGGCAAGAAAAAAGTTTTTGTACGGCATGTTCGATATGGATAGAAAACCTCGAGCAATAGTCGATACACAAAAATCAAGTCGATACAACCCACGGACGGCCGAGATCGAGGGAGGGGGGGGGGGGGGGGGGGGGGGGGGGGGGGGGGGGGGGGGGGGTTCCGATTGTTTTGCCAACTTTGTACTTCATGTGACTTTCTTGCCAGTGCGATTTTTTGAGCGTTAAGAGCACCATCGAGAAGGGCTCGACGAGACGAGTACGAATCTGCAATCGTTAGTCGGTTACATCCAGTGTGTAATTGGTGGGTGCCCAGGAAGGCACATCCAGGCTGGATACCAGGCTGGACATCACTTACACCTTCGCGCCCAGCGTCGCACGAGCGGCAGTTAAGCTGAAAAACGCGCACGCGAAACGTTTCCGTTCTGAATTCTGGGCCCTGACGAGGTTCCTAAGGCAGTCGAGCCTGGGGTCTAGCCCCCCCCCCCCCCCCCCCCCCCCCCCCCCCCCTCACACCCTCCTCCCCACCCAACACACACACACCATCAACCCCACCCACCCCCACCACACCCGAGCAGACCCTCAGGCTCTAGAATACAATTTGAGTCAAATAAAACCATGACAATGATGGTGATAATGATAGATAGACAGACAAATAACGCCTTCGGTCCTTTGATACTGGGTGATCTCCCTCCAGGGCACGGACCCCCCCCCCTGAAACTGAGCTACCCAAGCAAGTTGTACAAATACTGAAACCTGTAAAAAAAACTGAGTCCCAACTTTGATATTTTTTTGTTTTTGGTTGTATTGGGTAGAAAGGTCTTTGACTAGATGATGCTCAATGGAACCCCCCTTTCACTATGGTATACTGTCGGGGTGTCCGATATGAAGCCCTACGGGGGGTGAGGGGGTGTGGGGGGGTGTGGGGGGGTACACACCTCCCCACCCACACCCTTCTACCTCCATCCCCACCCACACCTTCCCCTACACCTGCCCACCTACACACCTCCCACCCCACGTCCCTCCCACCTACACTGGGTGTGGTGTCTGCCACCACACCTTCTACCTACAAACCTCCCACCACACCTATCCCCACCACACCTCCCACCACAAACCTCCCAACCCACACCTTCTACCTCCACCTCCCCCCCACACTTCCCCCCACACCTCCCACCTACACCTTCTACCTCCACCTCCCACCCACACCTTCCACCCAAACCTCCCACCTACACCTCCCACCCACACCTCCCACCCACACTCTACCTCCACCTCCCACCCACACCTTCCACCCACACCTCCCACCTACACCTCCCACCCACACCTCCCACCCACACCTTCTACCTCCACCTCCCACCCACACCTTCTACCTCCATCTCCCACCCACACCTCCCACCCACACCTTCCACCTACACCTCCCACCCACACCCACCACTCACCAAACCCTCACCACCCACCAGCTCACCCACCCACACCACTCACCGAATCCGAAGTTGTAGTCTACGCAGCGCTTGAAGCCAAGGACCGGTATGATCGAATCGATCTTCAGTTGGGAGGCAAACTTGCCGTTGTCCAAGCCCAAGAGCCAGCTAGTGATACCACCCAGGTCGCCTCCTAGGACTGCAAATAGAAGGGATGAGGGAAAGGGGGGGTCTGGGTTAGCGGGTGCGGGTGGGGTGGGGAGGTGTGTGTGTGTGTGTGTGGGGGGGGGGGGGGTCTGGGTTGGCAGGTGTGGGTGGGATGGGGTGGGTGGGGGTGAAGAGCCAGCTAGTGATACCACCCAGGTCGCCTCCTAGGACTGCAAAGAGAAGGGAAAGAGAGAGGGGGGGCGGGGGTCTGGGTTGGCAGGTGTGGGTGGGTGGGTGGGTGGGGTGAAGAGCCAGCTAGTGATACTACCCAGGTCACCTCCTAGGACTGCAAAGAGAAGGGGAAAGAGAAAGGGGGGGTCTGGGTTGGTGTGGGGTGTGGGGTGTGTGTGTGTGTGGGGGGGGGGGGGGAGGGGGGGGGTGAAGAGCCAGCTAGTGATACGACTCAGGTCGCCCCCTAGGACTGCAAAGAGATGGGAAAAGAGAAATGGAGGGGGGGGGTCTGGGTTGGCAGGTGTGTGTGTGTGTGTGTGTGTGTGTGTGTGTGTGTGTGTGGGGGGGGGGGGGGGGGGGGGGGGGCAGCTAGTGATACTACCCAGGTCGCCTCCGAGGACTGCAAAGACAAGGGAAAAGAGAAAGTGGGGGGGTCTGAGTTGGCAGGTGTGGGTGGGGAGGGATGGGGTGGGGTGCACCATCAGCACGCTGTTCCTGCTGCTGATGCTAATGCAGCTGATTTACGTGCATGGTCATGAGTGCACACCTATTGCTGCTGCTGTTGCTTCTTCTGCTGTTGCTGCTGCTTCTGCTGCTGTTACTGCTGCTGCTGCTGCTGATGCACGTGCATGGTCATGAGTGCACATCTATTGCTGCTGCTGCTGCTGCTGCTGTTGCTGCTGCTGCTTATGATGCTGCTGTTGCTGCTGCTGCTTATGATGCTGATGCTGCTAATGATGCTGTTGCTGCTGCTGATGATGATGATGCATGTGCATGGTCATGAGCGCACACTTATTGCTGCTGATGCTGCTGATGCACGTGCGCGGTCATGAGCGCACATTTATTGCTGCTGCTGCTGCTGCTGTTTCTGTTGCTGCTGATGCTGATGATGCACGTGCATGGTCATGTGCGCACATTTATTGCTGCTGCTGCTGCTGCTGCTGTTTCTGTTGCTGCTGATGCTGCTGATGCACGTGCATGGTCATGTGCGCACATTTATTGCTGCTGCTGCTGCTGCTGTTTCTGTTGCTGCTGCTGATGATGATGCACGTGCATGGTCATGTGCGCACATTTATTGCTGCTGATGCTGCTGCTGTTTCTGTTGCTGCTAATGCTGCTGATGCACCTGCATGGTCATGAGCACACACATATTGCTGCTGCTGCTGCTGCTGCTGCTGCTGATGATGATGATGATGCACGTGCATGGTCATGAGCGCACACCTATTGCAGCTGATGCTGCTTCTGCTGCTGTTGCTGCCGCTGATGATGATGATTCACGTGCATGGTCATGAGTGCACACCTATTGCTGCTGCTTCTGCTGCTGCTGTTGCTGCTGCTGATGATGATGCACTTGCATGGTCATGAGCGCACACTTATTGCTGCTGATGTTGCGGATGCTTCTGATGCTGTTGCTGTTGCTGCTAATGCTGCTGATGCACGTGCCTGGAAATGAGTGCACACCTATTGCTGCTTCTGCTGCTGTTGCTGTTGCTACTTCTGCTGCTACTGCTCCTGCTGCTGATGAACGAACATGGTCATGTGCGCAAACCTAAGGCAACTGATGCTTATGCTTCTGCTGCTGATGTGTCTGCGTATATGTATGCGCATCCTCCCGGATGTATTGGAGCAGGCTTGCGTTGGGACAACAATGGCATGTTGATGACAATGCAATGTAATGTAATGTAACGTAACGTAACGTAACGTAACGTCATGTCATGTCATGTCATTTCGTGTCATGTCATGTCATGTCATGTAAAGTCATGTAATGTAATGTAATGTAATGTATCATGAGCGCATACCTATTGCAGTTGAAGCTAGCACGCCGACGACAGCTCGGCGAGAGCTAGGGAGTGTACCTCCCCACACTATTGTCTGAGATGGGTCTAGTAGGTCAGGCTTAACCTTAGGGGGGTCAGACTTGGGCGCTGGGGGGGGCCCGCCACTTTGGGCACAGGGGGGGCGGAGGGGGGGCCTGGCGTGCAGGCGTGATATGGACTCGAGGGCTGGTAGGGCTGAAACGCTGAGGGTGAAGGCCGGGGATGTGAGTTCTCATGCTTGACGATGAAGGAAGGGGTCAGGGGAGTTTGGGTGAGGAGGAGGAGAGAGGAGGTGTTGGGTGGGGGGAGGAGTGAGGAGGTGCTTCAGAGGGTGTGTACGTGTGTGTGTGTGTGTGTGTGTGTGTGAAGGGAGGGGGGGGGGGGGGGGGGGGGGGGACTCCCTACTACCAAGGGTTGGAGTTTTAGGCAGTGGTGGTGGTGGTGGTGGTGTGTGTGTATGTGTCTGGGGGCAGAGGGGTTGTGTCTGTGTGGGTGGGTGGGCTAAGGTGTGGGTGGGTGGGTGGGTGGGGATGTAGCTCTAGGAGGTGAGAAGTGATGTAGTATGGCAGTATCTGTATGACAGGAAACTGGTTGATGGGCAATGGACGAAGCGGAAGATGTGGCACAGAGAGCTGCTCAGGCGGTGGGGGATAGGGGGCACGCGATTCTGGAACCATCGAGATTGTGGTCCTGGATTCCCGACCGGAATCCGGGAATCCCACGATGTCCGACAGGGTTTGGTTGGTTTGCATCTGAGAGGTTTGCATCATGGTAGACCCAGTGCACTCGCGGTGCCAGTGACAGAGCCAATGTTGCACGGAGGGTTTTGTCCGCCCACCTGCTTTGACCTGGACCTGGACCGGGACTGCCTGGACCTGGACCCATCCTCACCGCACAGAGCCACAGACCCCACCGCACAAAACTGATCAGGTCAAGGTGCAGCGTGCCCTGATGACGCCGACTCGATCTGGGTGGAATGCCGACGTGGCAGACTCCTGATTCCGAATCCTGATTCCGAGGAAATCCTCCTTGATTCCGAGCAACGCTGGACTTGGTCGCCCCCCCCCCCCCCCCCTGTTGTTGAAGCCACGCCTACTTGCCGTCTATTTTATTCCGATTTGTATTCTTGATACACCTCTCCCCCAAGCATCGTATACACGAGTCCTATCTAAGTCACGCCAATTTGGCAGATTGCTTTCTTGCTTTCGCACCCAAGCACCCCAGCACAATGAACAGCATGCGCATGATCGCCCGCGCCTCGTCCGCATCCATCAAGGCTTCCAGGATCTCGGCCAACGCCACCTCCGTGAGTATAGGTTCGGTTTGGTTTGATTGCATGGTCTTAACACCTCCAGGCTGCTCACCGTCTGCAGGCAGAGTAAGCATGGGTTTTATAAGCATTACTACACCACACTCTAGAGTACAGAATGCAGCTAGCACATTTGGATAACAGTTGGGAACCAAGAAGAATGGAACCATCAGCATCAGCAGCATCAGCATCAGCAGAATCATCAGCATCCCCCATCCCCATTCCCATCCCCATCCAGTCCACCCAAAGCACCCAAGCCTCCCTTGCCCCACCCCACCCCTCTATCCCCACCTCGCAGCTCGTCATCCGCAGATCTCTTATAACCTGCTCTTCCAAGGCCAATAACTCGTACACCGAGCCCGCCCCTGAGACCACACGCCGCGCTGCCTTGATTGCCTCTGCGGTGGTAATGGCAGGTGGCGTGGCCCTGAGCGCTGGGCCTGCTCAGGCTGCCGGGGCTGCTTGTGAGCTCACCACTGCCGCCAACGGAATGCAGTTCTGTGATACTGAGGAGGGCACTGGCAAGAGCCCCGTGAGGGGGGCTCTCATTAGGTAAGCTGGGAGGGGCTTGTCAGGTGGCACATTTGTTGGGAACGGCAACTAATATTAGTGTTCGAAAAACTAATATTAACTCATATTATTGTAGTGTCACAATCATATAAGTCTTTCAAATGAATTAAAAAATCTGTTGAGACAGCTCGTCAGTCTTATATTAACTAATACTCACTAATATTCGCTCAAATTTACTTACTTAGCCTTTCCCTACACGTTTGGTAAGATGGTTACTCTTTAGGTAAGCTGGGAGGGATCTCATCCTGATTGGTCTCATTTTTTGTGAGCTGGTTTACTCATTAGGTTAGCTGGGAGGGGTCACATTCTGATTGGTCTCATTTCTTGTGAGCTGGTTACTCTGTTGGTCTTATTTCTTGTAAGCTGGGAGGTGCTTGTCAGGTAGGCTGGGAGGGGCTGGTGTAGATTTTCAAATGGCATTAAGATTTATTTTTGCTTTAGCCCCCTCTGGACCCCCCAGGGGTCCCGGGGCTGAAGCCCTAGATTCCCCACGTGTCTCTCTCCGCCGTCTGTCCGATGTCCGTCTGTCCGACAGATGTCCAGTTTGAACGAATCCGACCACCTCCGCACCCACCATTTTTGCTCATAGCTGGAGTGCGCATGACTAGAGTTGTCAGCATCGCAGTGGTCAAAATCCTTCTCAAAAGTTGTTCAATGTTCGTAGCTCTATTCGCCTACGAGTAGCTACTTTCTCCACTACTTCCGAAACTCCCTGCCGGTGACTGCTGGAGCGATTTTCCATGTCGCTTGCGACACACTCTTAGAACTTGTCCAAAGAGTCACACATAAAGCTTTTCAATTCCTTAATCTCTTTCACCTCTATATCTGGGATTGGTTAGAGTGGTTAGAGAAGGGAGATTTGCAATTGCCCCCCCCCCCCCCCCCCCCCCCCCCCCCCCTGTGTGCAGGTGCCACTAAACTGGGCGACTGGCATCCACTGGTCCGTGTGTTTGACAGCAGCTGAGATGGAGTACGAGTTAGACCGTAAGTTGGAGATGTTGACCCCCCCCACCCCCACCCCCCCACCCCCCCACCCTCCCCTTGTACAGGTGCCACTACACTGGGGCGACTGGCATCCACTGGTCGTGTGTTTGACAGCAGCTGAGATGAAGTACGAGTTAGGGGCCCGTAAGGGAAGATTTGGAGATTTGACCCCCCCCACCCCCACCCCACCCCCCCCCCCCACCCACACACCCTTCCCCTTGTACAGGTGCCACTTACAAACTGGCGAAATGGCATTTCCACTGGTCGTGGTTTGGACAGCAGCTGAAGAGGAAGTACGAGAGTTAGGGGACAGGGGTTGTTAGACATGTAAGTTGGGGAGATTTGGGGACCATTGCCCCCCCCTCACCCCCCCCCCCCCCCCCTGCATTTGTACAGGTGACAACTACACTGGGCGAATGGCATCCCCACTGGTCGTTTTTGACCAGCAGCTATGAGAGGGCAAAGCCCCTAACAATTTCAAGATGGCGTCGTGAGGTCATTCAAGGATTGTGAGTAAACAAGTAGCCGGGAGAACTGGGTGGTCCCCCCTTCTAACACCACGCAGGGTCCTTCTTCTTTTTTTTCGTTTTGATAGCTGGGGGAAGGGTATGGGTGGGGGTGTGGGAGGGTGGGTGGGGTGTGTGGGGGGGGGGAGGGGGGGGGGGGGGGGGGGGGGGGGGGGTTATATAGCCTATTGAGTAGGCTGTCGTTGGTAGGCTACGAGAGGGAGGGGTGGGGGGGGGCGGGGTGGGGGGGGGGGGGGGGAGGGGGGGGGTCATTTCTTTAAGCAAGGGTTCCGTGTGGTCATGGGAGAGCATGTTCCGAGTAGGACAGTGGAACACCCTGATATGACACACACACTCTCTCACAACACTCACACCACTCACCACCCCACACACTCCACCACCACCCCCCACACCCACCCACCACCCACTCCACACACCACACCACCACCACACACACACACTCTCTTTCCACACCCCACTCACACAATCAACGCAACACCACCACAAAACCACCACCATCACACACAAACACACGCGCGCCACACCACACGCACACAACACAACCACACAAACCCACCAATCGCCCGGGGGCACCACACGCATCACCACACCACAACACACACACCACGCACAACACACGCGCGGCACAAACACACGTGACACCACACGCCACACACAACACACAAACACACATCGCAAACACCAACACCGTGCGCACACACACTGCACACACACCACACACCACACAGCCACACACACAACACACCACACGCACACGCGCGCGCACACCCACGCCCACCACGCGCACAACACAACACAAAAAACAAACACACACACGCGCGGCACAACACACGCACACAAGCACACAACACAACACACCACCCCCCCACACCACACACAACACCCAACACGCACACACGCACCACACCCACACACACGCGCGCACACACACGCACACACACACACACAAACAATCACAACACACACTCCACAACACAACCACGCGAGCAAACCCACACGCACACACGCACACACACAACGCACCACAGGCACACACCACACACACCCACGACACACCACCACACAACACAAATAAAAATGCACAAAAACAAACAACAACACACCACACACACCACCACACCCACCACTCCTCACACAAAACCTACAAAACACTCACCACACACACCCACCAAAACCACACACACACCCACCACACACAACACTCTTACCAAACACTCCACACACTCTCACACAACAACACACACACACACCACACACACTCTCTCACAACACTTAACACCCACTCACACACACACCCACACACACTATCTCCCCACACTGTCTCACCAACGGCACACACACACTTCCTCTCACACTCGCACCACACCCACCACTCTCTCCACACTCGCACACCCACCCACCACACTCTCTCACAATTGCACACTCAGAAACAACCCGCAAGTCCTCAAATTTCTCTCCACCATTGAAAGGACGGACTCGCACAAACCACACACTCTCTCCACCCTCGCACACACACTCACTAATCTGCTCCCGACACAACGCGCCCCCCCACACCTCTCACACGACGGACCGAAGACACCCCTCTCTCGTCTCACCCGCAGCCAACACCCACTCTCCATCTCCCTCTCGCACCCAACCCTCACCCAGCACCCCCCCTTCCACACGACACGGCTCGTGCCTCACACATTCCCACAAACCCCACCACACACACATTCTCTCTCCCCACTTCGCACCCCACACCCCCCCCAGAACAATCTCAACCCAAAGCGGCAAATGACCCAGCCCACCACAAATGCCAAAGCACACACGCACACTACCCCACACCCACTTACTCTCCCACTCCCCAGCTCAATCCCAGCGGACTTCTCTTCTCACAACACGCACCCACCACACCCACAATTGTCTCACACACCGCACCACACACAGCACTCTCTCTCCACCACACAACATTCATCACACACACACCACGCTCTCTCTCACACTCGCACACACACACACACGCAGCTTCCCTGGCTTGCTATCCAGTCTAACATAAAGCAACGTAGTGCATCTGGAAGATGACAGAATAATCATTCCAGTACTGTGGAAATCTTGGGGCTTGGGGGAAATCTTGGAGAGATCTTGGGGCTTGCGGCTTTCGGCTTGGAGTAGATGTTGGGGAGATATTGGGGGGATCTTTGGGCTCGCGGCTTGGGGGAGATCTTGGGGCTTGCGGCTTGGAGTAGATCTTGGGGAGATCTTGGGGCTTGTGGCTTGGGGGAGATCTTGGGGCTTGGGGCTTGCGGCTTGGAGTAGATCTTGGGGAGATCTTGGGGCTTGCGGCTTGGGGGAGATCTTGGGGCTTGAGGCTTGCGGCTCAGGGGAAGTTGAATGGCCCATTGGCTGGCTCAGGGAGCTGCCTAGAAGCTGCTGCTAGTAGGCGACACAACAAGCCATGGTGAGTATGGTGACTTGTGTTCGATTTAGCCTTCCTCCGCATATCATCATGCCCCACCTAGGTCCCACCCTGACATGAAATAATGACCCCCCACATCCCCACACACAACCCACACACAACTCCCAGATCTTGCTCAGTGCCTCTCTTCCACTGCCGTTCTATGTTAGCACCAGCCCCCCCCTCTTCCTCCAACCCCCCAAACCCAGCCCCCTCTTGTAATGTTGCATGCAGGGACCTGGGCATCTCAGGTCATCAGTGTCTCCCCCACCCCCTCCCCCTCCCCCCCAACCTGCTCCACCCCCACCACCCTCATCCCCCCTCCCCCCCCCCACACACACCCCAACCCCCCCTCCCAATCCAACCCAACCCTAATCCCCCTGCAGGGACCTGGGCATCTTGGGTCATCAGTGTCTCCACCACCACCTACCCCTAACCTCCTCCACCACCACCACCACTTTCACCACCACCACCACGTCACTTCCCCCCCACCCCCCCACCCCACCCCACCCCAAAACCCTCCCAATCCAACCCAACACTAATCCCCCTGCAAGGACCTGGGCATTTTGGGTCATCAGTGTCACCACCACCACTACCACCAACACCAACACCACCTCATCCTACTCACCACCAACACCTCATCCGCCCCCCCCCCCCCCCCCCCCCCCCCCCCCCCCCCCCTCCTCCTCCCCCTGCCAACCCAACCCAACCCTAATCCCCCTGCAGGGACCTGGGCATCTTGGGTGACGAAAAAGCGGTGAGTAGATCGACCAATAGTGATAGTCTGTACTATCGATGATTACTGTCTGTATTACAATCGTGTATAATCTGTATTGCAATTGTGTATAATCTGTATTACTATTGTTAATAGTCTGTATTACTCATGTGTATAGCATGTAATACTAATGAGTATAGACTGTATTACTAATGAGTATAGACTGTATTACTAATGAGTATAGTCTGCAAAACTAATGTGTAAAGTCTGTATTTCTAATGAGTATAGTCTGTATTACTAATGAGTATAATCTGTATTACTAATGAGTATAGTCTGCATTACTATTGAGTACAGTCTGTGTTACTAATGGGTACAGTCTGTATTACTAATGAGTATAGTCTGTATTACTTATGAGTATAGTCTGTATTACCGATGCATATAGTCTGTATTACCGATGCATATAGTCTGAATTCATAATGAGTGTAGTATGTAAAACTAATGAGTATAGTCCGTATTTCTTATGAGTATAGTCCGTTTTACTGATGCATGTAGTCTGCAGCACCAATAAGTATAGTCTGTATTACTAATGAGTATAGTCTGTATTACTAATGTATATAGTCGGTATTACTAAAAAGTATAGTCTGTATTACTCATGTATATAGTCGGTATTACTAATGAGTATAGTCTGTATTACTCATGAGTATACTATGTATTACTAATGAGTACAGTCTGTATTACTCATGAGTATACTATGTATTACTAATGAGTATAGTCTGTATTACTCATGAGTATACTATGTATTACTAATGAGTATAGTCTGTATTGATAATGCGTATAGTCCGTATTAAAGCCTGATGGTAGCCTGATGGTAGCCTGATAAGCAAGAGGGGACTTGCCCAACCCCCAAAATAATTAAGAGGGAAAAGTCCATATAACCGATGAGTATAATAGAGTGTCGGAAAAAGGTAATGATAATGCCTGGTGGGGCGTGGTGTTAAGGGAGCCCGTCGTACGCGGGTGGGGAGCGGTCTCCTACCTCAACTGGACAAGCTACCATCGCGGTAGACGACGACCTGCAACGCCAAGAGCGACCGAAGGGGGAATCAAACCCCCGACTCTTCATTCTTTAGCGATCTGGTCTACCACTAGGCCATCGTAAATCACTGAAAGAGGCTTGAGTGTCGGAGAGTACTACCAATGATTATAGTCTGTATTATAGCCCTTAACCCCGAACACGAGAATAACAATAGGATCATTATCATCATCACTACCAACACTGCCATTAACACTGCTACAATCATCATCACCACCATCACTGCTGTCACCATCACCACTGCCACCACCACCACCACCACCATCACTGCCACCACCATCACCACTGCCACCATCATCACCACCATCACCACCACCATTACTGTCACTATCACCACTGTCACCATCACGACCACCATCACCGTCACCAACATCACATTTGTTACCATCACCACCAACAGCAACAACACCATCACCACTGCCACTGCCACCACCACCACTGTTACAATCACCAACACCACCAACAACAACAATAACACTGTTACTATCTCCAGCACCACCAACACCAACACCACTTGTACCATCACCAACACCACCAACAACAGCACTGTTACAATCACCGCCGCCAACACCACCAACACCACCACCATCACCACTGTTACTATCACCACCACCATCACCACTGCTGCCACCACTGCCATCATCATCACCACCACCATCACCACCACCATCACTGTCACCATCACCGTCACCCCCATCACCATTGTTACCATCACCACCAACACCACCAACACCACCATCACTACTGTTACAATCACCACCAACAACACCATCACCTAAACCATCACCAACACCATCACTGTCACTATCACCACTGCCACCATCACAACCAACATCACCATTGTTACCATCACCAACACCAACACCAACACCACCATCACTACTGTTACAATCACCACCACCAACACCATCACCATCACCTACACCAACACCATCACTGTCACTATCACCACTGCCACCATCACGACCACCATCACCGTCACCACCATCACCATTGTTATCATCACCACCAACAACATTGTTACCATCACCAACACCAACACCACCATCACTGCTGTTACAATCACCACCACCAACACCACTGTAGGGTATTCCCCCCATGAAGGAAGGAGGAAAGCGAAAACTAATTATCCCTGCTGGTGAGTTTTTATTTTTATTGATTGAAAGGATTTTGGTCGAAATCATATGATATGCCCGTCCCTACTTATCTGTGAAGTGTTGCTCTCGCCACATCTGGTCGACCGAGTCGCTCGAAGTGTGTGCAGCTGCAGTCACTATGTTGACTTCCCATTCCTTACTCCAAGGCTGGGTGAAATGCATTTGTGCCAATTCAGTTAACCCCATGACCCACTGTTTGTACCCATCCAAGTTAATATTTTCTTTGAACCTAGGTTTGACTACACTTGCAGCTTTTGTCATATGAAATTGTTTTCGCACACATGATTCTTTGGGTTCGTGTTTACCGGTCTGTGTATTGGTGCGATAGAACCATCCACAGAAAAGCTCCTACTTGGGTAATTAGGGTCACTTGACCTAGGGGACTTTCTAACTTTCCTTATCATTCTCAAAGAGGAAAGTAAGGAAGTGAGAGAGCGAGGGGTCGTTACATAAACCCAGCAAATCATCAGGAAGTCTCCTAACTCAAGTGACCCTACTAACCCAAGTAGTAGTTCTCTGAGGATAGTTCCGTCACGCTGATTTCAGAGTCTGGTTGCCGAAACAACGGGGGCTCGAATCTCACTACAGATGTTAAGTCCGGAGTTGTTTCGAGTCGAAAGGACAACCATCGCACCTCACAAAATCACTTCGCACCACATCACTACACGTCACATCACTTTCAGTTTTTTTTATTTGGCCATTAACTGAATATCGTGCTGAGCGATTCTCAGGTCTGAGTATGAGGATATGGAAACTTTAATAATCGCTCAGTTCGATTCTGCTTACATTCTGCGTCGAGCAATAATTGTTCTCACCTATAATACAATAATTGTTCTCACCTATAATACAATAATTGTTCTCACCTATAGCTAATTGCCGATAGACAGGCCGTTGCGCGCATCTAAAAATGCATTTCTAGGTCAGGCAGTCGAGGGCTCGTGGCTCGCATTTACATGGCATGGAATATAAAAGCTCAGAGAGAGCACCACTCTATTGGGCGCCCAAGGCGAGTGGGCTCCACAATCTTTATGAAGCCTGTGATGGTCTTCCATCTCCCGGGATGAAGCTTGTTCGTTGGAGCTTTGGTCGGACGGCCCATCTTGCCAGTGGCTTCGTCCTTATTTGGGACCATTCAGCTTAGCCCATCGACTGGGTCAAAGCTTTTGTAGCTTGATTAATAATAGCAGCGCTCTTCGACCCTGGAACCGACCTGGAACCACAAGCTGTTACTATTGCTTGAACGGTGCGTGGCGTGTGGAGTCCACACTCCATGTGGACCCGTGTGGACCTAACGAGCCTGACGTGTCAGCCTGCGCCAAGGCCAATTGGTGCCAACCAATACCAAACCAATGCCAACTAAGTATCTGTTCGATGCCCGAGCCAACCGTCTGCGATGTCCAAAACATTAAAAAAGTGTAACGCGATGTTCACCCAAGCCATCAGTTGCTTAGAAACATTAAGTATCGCGCATGCGCGATGCTTCACCCAACGGTTCAGAATTCGAAAACATTAACCAGACCTGAGAAAACGATGGACCAATTCTCAAACAACATTAAAATCGCGCAAAAACGATTAATCGTGCCTGAACAAATCGCTGATCACTTCGCATCACACCACATCACACCACATCAGTATACGTCACATCACTTCACATTACTTCACATCACTTCACACCACACGGCATTGCACCACACCATATATCATCACACCACATCTTATCACATCATACCTCTTAACTTTCAATGACATAACTCCCACCCCATTTCCGCAGAGCTTGGATATAGTGCTCGTTGCATTGGTGGTGTGATCCCTTCCTATGTGGTGCTTGAGTTTGACTTCGAGCTGCTTAGTCCACACCACATCTCATCACTTCACTTTACTTCACTTCCAATGACATCACTTACACTTCACCTACATTTCTGCAGAACTTAGATACAGTGCTCATGGCGCTGGTGTGTTATCCCTTCCTAAGTGGTGCTTGAGTTTGACTTCGAGCTGCTTAGTCCACACCATATCTCATCACATCACTTTACTTCCAATGACATCACTTCTACTTCACCTACATTTCTGCAGAACTTAGATAATGAGCTCGTGGCGCTGGTGGTGTGATCCCTTCCTATGTGGTGCTTGAGTCTGACTTTGAGCTGCTTAGTCCACACCACATCTCATCACATCACTTCACTTTACTTCCAATGACCTCACTTCCACTTCCACCTATATTTCTGCAGAACTTGGATACGGTGCTCGTGGCGCTGGTGGCGTGATCCCTCCCAATTCTGTGCTTGAGTTTGACGTCGAGCTGATGGGACCCCGTAGGTAGTCAGGATGAGGGTTGGTCAAAACGTGACTTTTCACGTCTCCAACGCAGATTTGGGACGGCTTGTTACGCTGGAAAACGTAGATTTTGGCTCGTGAGACGTGGTTTTTTATTGGCTCGTGAAACGTTGAGTTGGCTCTTGAAGCGTACATTTGAGATCGGCTACGTCTCGAACGTAGATTTTGAGGTACACTTGAGCATTCAACCCAAGCCAGAATGCGCTAGCTCGTTGGTTTCTTGAACCTACGTGACTGCAATCTGTACTCAGGCGTGTGGTGGTGTTGTGTTTATACTACCCACGATTACTCTGTCTGCACTCTGCAGACGGAGATAGAGAAGCCTGAAGGCTGATTGACCATGTAATAAATTCCGGGCCTACACATTCCTCTCAGCTACATATGTTTTAGGGTTTCGGGTTTACAAGTCCGTATTATTTATCTAATTTAGCATATTAAGCATATAGACAATTTACCTCAGCCACTGCTATTCTTTTTGAGGGAGCCCCTCCTCTCCTCCTGGGGGGCGGGAGCCCCCAGGGTTACCCATTTGTCCGTCTGTGCGACCGAAAAATTGAAACCTGACATGTCAGCAAATAGTAGGGGGCCCCGGCGGGTCCCCTGGAGGTCGGCCCCGGGGGTGGTGTAATGTTCGTCAAGCAGCATGCTAGGGACTACACCATTCGAATTTCCCATGTAACCTTCTCGCTACTCATTCTCCTTCTTAGCATTCGCGTAGCGCATTCGCATCCTCCTGCTTCTGCGCTACCGAATGATACCACCTGCTCTCTGTTTCGTGCAGTTTTGGTCAACTCTCCCCGAAACTGCAACCAAACAGGAGCTCATGCTTCCGCAGAGGCGATGCTGCTATCGAAGTGGCTGTCTTCAACATCTGACGCGAGTCGCAGCAATCGCTGTGATCGCAGGGTGATATGCGGTTATTTTGGTCGGCTGCACCTCTGGGCAGTCGGAAGTATGAATTTCCGGACAGAATGCGCCTCTCCCTGGACTTCCCAACAGGGGGGGATGCAAAGCGCGTATCCCTGGTGCATTCTTGATGGTCGCTGCCAGGAGCGAAGGCTCCATGCAATCGAGAAACCTACTAACGAACACTTTCCCCCTCCATGCAGGTACCCAGGACAGCTACCTGCTTTTTCGAACGCGGACCTTCCCACCGAGCGTCACATTACCCTTCCGATCGTCATAAACGACTCCTGGCAACTACCACAAATACTAAGGCCTCATCACTCGAACAGCTCAAGCGCGACACAACTTGCCCAATCATGTACAAAAGTAGCCCCCGTGCCGCACAAGAATTGCATAAGCAAGGAGAGTCGAAACAAGAAAAGCCGAAGCAGGGTAAGATCCATACTAGCGGCTCTGCGAATATAGAACACCGCCTTGCTACCAATTCCAACCTAACGCGACCATGCGATCAGGGCAATGCAGCGAACTCAGATCACCAACCTGCCGCCAGGACCCACATGAGACGATTTCTCAACCATGCAACCATGCGACTAGGTGACCATGCCAACACCCAAAATCTAGATCACCAACTTGCTGTCAATACCCACCTGAAGAGACCATGCCACCTTGCAATCATACCATCGTACGACCCTTCACACACAGCATGCCCCCACCAAAAAGTCATCATCATAATAAACACCAAGTCTCCCCCCAAAGGAGCACAAGCCTCTCTCCAAAAGAGCACAAGTCTTCCTCCAAAGAAGCAACAAGCCTCATTACAAACGAGCACAAGTCTTCCTACAAAGAAGCAACAAGCCTCATTACAAACGAGCACAAGTCTTCCTACAAAGAAGCAACAAGCCTCATTACAAACGAGCACAAGTCTTCCTACAAAGAAGCAACAAGCCTCATTACAAACGAGCACAAGTCTTCCTACAAAGAAGCAACAAGCCTCATTACAAACGAGCACAAGTCTTCCTACAAAGAAGCAACAAGCCTCATTACTAACGAGCAAGTCTTCCTACAAAGGAGCAACAAGCCTTCCTCCAAAGAAGCACAAATCTTCCCCCAAAGAAGTAACAAGCCTTCCCACAAAGAAGCTAAAGCCCCTCTCCCCAAAAGCATCTAGTAGAGTAGGCACCCTGGCCCAATATGTACACCATGTGCAACCTAGGTGTGATCAGAGGATGGCCCAAAGACACTCCTGGGTAAATCCATACCTGAGCATGTGCCCTCATGGTGATACCATTTCCAGTATTTTTCGGTGGTGGCTCACTCCCTATGCCTCAGACGCATGTGCCCAGGGGCTCATACTATGGAACATTATAATAGCGGGATGGGCATTAATCACCACATGCATCTACCTGACCCTGCCAGACTGCCCCCCCCCCTACCCTAAACAGAGCTACTAGACGTAGACAGGGAAGAGGCAGCAAGGCTTTTATCTATAAGGCACGGAGATGCTCATGTAAGAAGACGTGGTCCCCTGCCGCCCCCTGCCTCATCATCGGAACCTCCATGCTATTATATTACCTCCCGGTAACCACCTGCTTGTATTACCTCATGACTCCCCAGGTCATCACCAGACTCATACACCTCACCATCCTCACTAGCCTAATTACACCTCAACCCGCTTGCCTGCCCCCTCACCCCACCTGTAGAGGAAGGGGTCAGACCTCGCCCCCACTCCATACCCCCCTACCCCCGCCCCACCCCTCATACTGGGAACCTCAAGTATTCGACCTCTGCCAGGCCCACTCAATGAATAGGCAACTTGGGGGTCCCCAGGCCACCAACAGCCTCCCCCACCCAGCCATCCCCACCAGCCTAAACACATCCAGATCCAACTGCCCACCCACCCACCCCAGGTGTAGAGGAGGAGACCAACCCCCTCTCCCCCTCCCTCTTCTCCCCTCCCAACCCCACCTCCCATACTGGGAACCCCAAGCATATAATTTCTGCCAGTCCCACGCCATAAATACCTACCTAGGAGGCCCGTACATAGAAACCCTAGCTATCCTCGCATACGCTGATCACCTCCACACCAGCCGCCGTAGAATTAGGGACGAGCACTACACAACTGGACACGGCCAGGGCAACTTCTCAGTCCCCCTGCTTAGCTCCTTCCTGCATCTACACCACCCCATTGTGGGCATCCTCACCCCGTTGTATAACCCCCCTTACACCCCTGCTCAGCTTCCCCTTCCTAACCATGGACACCGAGAGACATACCCCAAGGGCATCATGCCGGGCAGCACAAAGGAACAGATATTAGAGCGCCTCCACCCCCACCAGGCATGCATACTCAACTTCAGCACGGTATTTGGCCATGCAGCCACAATCAAACACTTCCAGGGTGAGTGGTACTTGATAGACTCTCTCAAACACCAACCCATTCTCCTGAACACCCCTCGTAAATGGGCGAGCATCCAGGGCCACACCTATACACTACAACCAGGACAACCCAATGAAGCATGGCTAGATCACAACCCCATCAACCCTATGGAGGAGGACCTCCCGGAGGACCCCATGGAGGAGGACCAAGCCACCACCCCCACCCCCGCCGTACAAACAACCCAGACCACCCACCGCACCAATCTCCCATATTGGGAACCCCAAATCGACTCCAACTGCCAAATACACTCCATCAACATTTACCTGGGGTACAAAGCTCTTGATCTTGACGAAATCCTAGACTTTTCTGTAAAATTAGACACTCATGTGCGCAACTATACGTGCGAACAATGGACCCTAGAAGGGCACTATGACAGTCTCACTGGTAACTATTCTAGCAATCTTATTAATTTCTACCTTTCTTCCAACAAATCTCACCTTGGCCTCCTTACTAAGCACACCAACCCAAGATACATTCCCCACCATATTAGCCCCCACACAGAAATCGC
The DNA here is from genome assembly GCA_013435795.1 of Chlamydomonas sp. ICE-L. Taxonomy (NCBI): domain Eukaryota; kingdom Viridiplantae; phylum Chlorophyta; class Chlorophyceae; order Chlamydomonadales; family Chlamydomonadaceae; genus Chlamydomonas; species Chlamydomonas sp. ICE-L. The sequence goes on from JACBWV010000588.1 coordinate 306,648, forward strand.
AGGGACTTCACTGACCTACTCTGAAGGTATCATGCTGGGCAGCTCACAGATGCAGATCCTACAACGCATCCCTACCAACTGCTCTTGCTTCCTCCTACATTATCACTCTGGATATGGACATGCTAAGGCCATTAAGCAACTGGACGGTGAGTGGTGGGATATGAACTCTGAAGGCCCCTATCCCCTGAAGCCTCCTGACTGGCAACATCTTCAAGGGCACATTTACACCCTTACAGACACATCTGGACTACCCCTGCCCTCAACTTTTCCAGCCTGAAATTTACTATGAACCAAACAACCCAACTCAAACTATCATTATAGACCTACCTACCACTCTTACTCACAATGCTACCGACTCCTCAGACCAGATAGTTCTTACAGACCAGATGGATCTTACAGACTCCTCACAACTTCAACAACTTCTCTCAGACCTTCCACACCCTACAGATCACATTCACCCTGCAGATCCTACAGAGCCCCCAGCTCCTACAGAAACTGTAGACCTTGTCTCTGATGATGAGGAGCCTCCCAAATCTAAGAAACCTAAAAGAACCTCTACCCGTTGCAGCCCCACTTCCCTCCACTCAAACTCTACACATAAATCACCGACCACCAAAAAAACACCCAGGGATACAACTCAACCTCCCAAGACTAACCTTCCTATCCCTACTAGACCTGCCATACCTGACAGCAACAAGATGCGCCAGAGCAGGATCTTTGGAGCAGAACCTCCTACCAAGAAACCTACTCCCCCCAGACTCACCACAAAAACCCTTCCAACGAAAAGAATTAAAATAACCCACACTACCTCATATCCTGTTCAACAGCAGCAAACTGCACTCTATCTCACTAACATTATCACTTCCAACTGCAGAGGCATCTTCTCATCCTGGGAAACACTCTACGACCATATTCGAACTAATGAGCCAGACATTGCTATTCTCACCGAAACAACACAGGTATAATTAATATGATCAAACAAGACCTATCTGACTACCACTTTCATCACAGCAGCAAAACCATTAAGCAAGCTACCAATGCAGACAACATTGTAACCCGCTCAGCTGGAGTTATCACACTTATAAAAAAGACTCTTACTACACATCCAATTAAACATGAAGTCCCCACTGACATAGCTGGTCATCTCACTCATCAAACTATTAACAACACTACCCACATTTTAGGCGTCTACATGCCCTGCAATGACCCTGCCAAAAGAGCCCGAATTTATGAACACATTCACAACATTATATCCCAAAACCCCTCTCATCACTATATTGCAGGGGGAGACTGGAATGCAGCCTACTACCTTACTGATAGAAGCAACACAATCAAGCACCTGGAGGACCAGCCCCACTATCAACACCTTAATAAATATCCAATTCACATGCAACCGTCACCACGTCCCCACACTTACTCAGACAACACTTCCTACAGTAGCAGGATAGATGACATCATTCTCATCAACCCCCCAACTGCAACCACGGTGACAGAAACTGCACACCAAATGGGAGACACACTGGACCACTTGACCCTGGAACAACACATTACCTCCTCTCTCTTTCCCCCTCCTAACCTTGACATACCACCTCACAATCCCACACCTCAACTGCAGCTTCCTCTCAAGCAACAAGACATGGCCAAAGCTAAAGAAGCCATCTCTAATCAATTTCTCCATCAATTCCAGCACAGCCACATTAACATAGATAAAGCCTGGACTATAGCACAAACTTTACTGGGAGAAGATAAAACATCTGCACACATTCAATCTATTAGACAAGAACTCAAAGCCACCATACCAGAAGACCTTAACAGCATGACAAAGCATCTCATGGTCACTCTTCACCAAGCTCTCTCCATCATGACTGACACCTGCCCTACCAAGCCTAGTACACCAGGCACCTTCCTGCCAAGACAAACTGCCAAAACCTACAGAAGACTTAACTACCATATTAAACACATTAAAGCACTCCGAACAGCTTCCAACCACCTTGACCAACAACAATACATGGAACTTAGAAGCACACCTCACACGGCAGGCACATACTCACCTACCACTAAAATTAAAATACAACAGCACATTCAAAATTTACTCCTCTCTGACTATTGTCTCTCCTTAACTGCTGATATTAAACAAAGTATTACAGAATTACGTCACATGCAGGTTGCACTCAAAGAGGAGAGAGCAACCGCCTCCATTAAGAAATTCCGACGCCGCCTCAGTACACAAGCACGACAAACTCACAGGTATATTTTCTCTCCTGAAAATCACACACACACACCCACTGCTCTACTGGACGCATCCACACACACACTCAGCACTAGCACCCAGGGTCTCCTGGAAGTTATGACTAAACATATGGGAAAACTCATGTCACCTCCCACTCCACCCATCTCAGATGACTATACACGACACGCCACCCCCCCCTCCATGGGAAATACACACAGACAAATACCACTTGGAAACTCCAGCCAACTCCATACAAAACACTGCCTCTCCCTACACCTTTCTCTCCTCCTCAACCACCTATGCTGACTGTATTAGGAAACTCTCTACCAACAAAGCCACTGGCCCAGACGGCATACCTAATGAATCACTTATGTGCCTCCCACAGGAAATGCACCTCATCATACACAAACTCATGCAGCTAGTATGGATCCTGGGAGAAACACCAGACTGCTGGAAAACCTCACACACAGTCATGCTCTACAAAAAATCAGATCCTTGCTTACCTCAAAACTACAGGCCAATAGGCCTTAACAATGCTGTAGCCAAACTCTGGACCTCCCTTGTTACTAACACTATTACTACCTACTCTGAAACCAACCACATTCTTAGCGCCTGCCAAGAAGGTTTCAGAAAAGACAAAAGTACCTATAGACAACTCTTGAACCTACTCCACAACATTGAGGACGCTGCCCTCTTCCACCAGGACCTCTATGCCTACTTCGACTTTAGCTCTGCTTTTAACATGATTGATCACCAAAAACTTCTCTGCATCATGCACAGCTTGGGTTACACCCACGACACTATAGACACTATTAAAGGAATCTACACAAACTCTACTACACATATTCTCCTTAACAATACACCTGGCTCCCCCATCCCCATCACTAGGGGCACCATCCAGGGGGATACTCTCTCCCCCCTACTATCAGCTTGAAATCACTCCGGTAGAGTGGACAGTAGATTAAAGCAGCGGAACAGACGCACCAATCTATACACGGAGACAAGGATAACGTTACAGACACAGGAGACCCATAAAGGGGCACCTGTGGTGAAAGGAGGCGGTAGACAGGAACCTAACAGGGTACAGATCAGACCGGAGACGTAGGTGACAGGAAGCTGCCACTGAGTCATCTCAAGATGACTCAGTCCCACGGGAAGCTGGCTCAGGAGAGCCGATAGTTCTAAGGGAGTACATAAGTAGTCACCAAGTCATAAAACGCGTGAGAGCACCGCTATACATGCTGATACTCCACCTATGACACAGGTGACATACAATAGTACTACTCCACCTATGGCACTGGTGACATAGAACTATATGTAACAAATTAAAAAAAAAAAAAAAAATCAAAGAACTCCGAAAAATAAAAATCGAGAGAAACTTCAAATGAAACCCGAAGGGTGTAAGGGAAGGTATGAAGCAAGGCAAAGAATCAAAATTTGCCAAGTGGATATAAGAGGACAACTAAATATCAAAGTCGGGTAACAACGGTATAGAAAAACCCGATCTGGGAATAGGAACCTAATGCCAATCAATGATAACTTAAAGAAACTCTAAATGTAACCAAAAATTCCAGAATACATGTAACCAAAATTCTAGAATACATGTACCCAAAAATTTGGTTTAAGGAGAAGCAGTCATTCCAAACATGCGAATGAAACGCCAGAACACCATAGGATCAAGGGGCTTGGTGAAGGGGTCAGCACAGTTGTCCTTAGTGTTAACATAGGCAACATCCACCTGGCCATCCTCCACCAGCTCCTGGATATAGTGATGGATGACATCAATGTGCTTGTTGCGAGGGAGCAGCTGACAGTCATTGGCCCAGCTCAAGGACCCCAAGTTGTCACCCTGAATGGTGACCAGGTCACAAGGCAGCCCTAGATCAATTCTCAACTTTTTCAACCATTGCACCTCCCTGGCAGTCTGAGACAGGGCCTGATACTCAGCCTCACTGGAGCTAACAGCAACAGTGGGTTGCCTTTTGCTCATCCAATTCACAAGGCAGCCTCCAGCAAGCACAGCATAGCCAGTCTGAGATCTCCTGTCAGACCCATCATCAGCAAAGGATGAGTCACTAAAGACAGTAAAAGAGAAACCAGGGCTGTGAGTGTAAGTGAGGCCCAGATGGGAATGTTCTCTCAAATACAAAAGCAAGCGCTTGGCTGCAGCCCACAGGGGGGCAGTGGGTTGAGCAGAAAACCTGGACAGGTAGCTAACAGCAAAAGAAATATCAGGCCTTGTGCAGGTAGCCAGGTACAGCAAAGCCCCCACAAGAGAGAGCTACTGGCTATTAGAGGCCAGAGGTTCTCCAGGAGGATCAGTGACAGTGCACTTGGACATGGGAACTGAAAACTTGGGCTTGGTAGCAGCAGTGAGACCAAACTGCTCTACCAGCTCAACAATGTAGGAGTGCTGGGAGAGGTCGATCTTAACACACCTGCCGTCAGAATCAAGTGTACAAGTCATGTCCAATGAAAGGAACTGGACAGGTACACCCATTTCCTTGACTTCCCACCCAGCTGCTTCCATAGCCTTGATCAGCAAGGCATACCTATGCAGCTCACTAAAAGCACAGATAAAGTCATCCACATAGGTCAGGACATAGCTCCACCCACCAGTAGAATCCCTCCTGAAATACAGAGCAGGTTCAGCTTTGCACATGGTAAAACCGTGGGCAACCAAAACCTGCTTTACATCTTTGCTCCAAGCCCTGGGTGCCTGCTTCAAACCATAAAGAGATTTAATTAGCTTGCACACAAGGGGAACATTGTCAGGACCAAGTTCATGAAAGCCCTCAGGCTGGTAGCAGAACAGGTCCAGACCAGGTTCCAGCTTGGCATTCAAGAATGCAGTCTTGATGTCCAGCTGCCTCACAAACATTTTTCTATGAGTGATGGCAGCAAGGAGCACACGAAGACCTGCTTTAGAGGAGACGGGGGCATATACATCATGGTAGTCCAGCCCAGGACGTTGCAGAAAACCACGAACTACAAAACGAGCTTTAAAACGCAAAGAACCATCAGCCCCATGTTTCTTGACAAATAACCATCTGCCAGATAGAATCCTCTGCCTAGGAGGCTGTGGAGTGAGGACCCAAGTGCCATGAGCATGGAGGGAGGCCATCTCATCCTTCATAGCCTGCAGCCAGAGATCTCTGTCTGGGTTGGTAGGTAACATTGCAGCTTTATAAGAGAGTTCAGTAGAGGTAGAAATAAAAGCCCCCACGTACAAGCAGTGTACTTGTACATGGGCAGCGGGGATATCAGCAGTATCAGCAGTAACCGGTAATAAAGCCCCCAGCGCAGCACTCATGCGTGGTTGAACAAGGCCGGCCTCCTTTGCCTCTAAATCGTCGAAGCCTGGGTACACTGGAACACCCCAGCCATACGCAGTATCTGACCCGGACCAGTGTTCGAGGTCATCACTCACATCATCTGTGACGGCCACATCGTCGCAATGCCTGGTCCGGTATAAACCACCAGGTATAGCAGGGGGTGAAGTGATCAACAACTCCCGCGAGCTATCCGAATAGGTGGACGGGGGGTGGCGACTAGTGGGCAGTGGACCTGTACTAGGTTCCACTATGACCCGAGGCTGTCCTAATCCTACGACTTCACCGACGAAACGTGGCGCAGAGGAAGGCCCGGCGACCCCCTGAGATTCGAATAAATTAGAGCTTGAAGGAACATCAGACTCCCCCTGGCCCAATGCCGCCGCACGCGATACAGCACCATCATTACCTGGCCTGGGACGCATCGTCATCCCATGACCAGTAAAGCGGTCAACAATCGGGGTTGGTAAAGGGCCCAGGACATTGTCAGTAGTATCAAGCCCTTTACCGATGATAGCGGCAGGGGTGCGAGAAAAATACTGAGATCCATCATGGGGAAAAAGCCCAGGGATACAGTTATAGCTAAACTGTTCATAGAAGAGCACATCACGACTCTCTACCACCTGGCGCAACTTAGGAACCCAAACAAAATAACCCTTACTCACCAGAGAATACCCAACCAGTCTACCAGATAACGCCCTTTCGTCAAGCTTATTGCGCTTCTTCCCATTCACTAAGGTAACATAGCATGGGCACCCGAACACGCGCAATAACGATACATCAGGTAGAACCCCAAAGAACAACTCATAAGGAGTCTTGTCACCCTGATTAGGCAGCTGGTTGCGTAGGTAACACGCGGCGAGGAAGGCATAGGGCCAGAAGGACTTAGTGAGCTTAGACTCCAAGTGAATGCTCCTAGCTACGTTCTGAAGGACCCCATTGTACCGTTCCACAGTCGCATTCTGCTGAGCAGTGTAAGCCATGGACAATTCATGCACAGCACCAACCGATTCTAACCAATCCTCGAACCACTTCACTATAAATTCCTTAGCCCTGTCAGACCTAAGACACTTGAAAACAAATCCATGCAGCTGAGTCATCCATCTGAGGATGGTAGTTTGAACTGCTAAGGGAGCTTCATCCCTGGTTCTCAAGCACAAGACCTCAGCATAGCCAGAGTATTGGTCAGTGAGACACAGAACATAAAACTCCCCACGCAAGCCCCTAATATTAAATGGCCCCATGATGTCCAAGTGAAGGCGTTGTAATGGGGCACGGATCCTAGTTTTGCTTTCTTTAGGAAAAGGGATACGTTTTCCCTTTGCCTTCTGACAAGCATCACATGGGATCTTAGACAGTCTTTGCACCTGTTGGAGAGTGAGGGGTAAGTTCTGAACCAAACCCTTCCTTACAAGGTTGTGCATGGCATCATAGCCAGGGTGACCCAGCCGCCTATGCCACAACCATTCAGGAGTGGTAGGGATCACAACTCCACCATCCTCATCAACATCAAGAGCAAAAGCTGGATAATCTTCAGCACCATACAAACGGCCACGAGGGGTGTGACAAGGCCTACATGCAAACTTGTACACACCATCACTGGAGGCAGGGAAAGACCACAGAACAGAAGAGCCCTGTGTGGCAGTACAACTAAGACTATCAAAAGAAATCTTGCAGTTGTGAGCATGGGCAACAGCATTTACTGACATGAGGTTCACCGGACAGTGTGGGATGTAGAGAACATTGGTTAAAGTGATTGGTGTTGGTAACCAATCACTACATAACACAATAGAACCCTGACCCACAGACCGTTGAACCACACCATCACCAAATTTAACTGCTGGCCCAGTCTCAGAAGCATGAAACACAGTGAACAAAGACATATCACCTGTGATTGACATCCCAGCTCCAGAATCAACATGCCAGACACCCTCAGACAGGCTCGGGCTGCAGACATTTGAAAATTTCGCAGTGCAAGAGAAAAGGACAGAGCGTACCTCCTATTTCTTGTCCAAAGCATACCCATCAATCTGAGCCTGCAAGGAGGCCAGCTGCCGCGGAGTAAGCACACCTGGAAGGGCCAAGGCCATGGGCACCGGATTGGTAACCGGTGCACCAGGCTTGGTCTTACGCAGGTGCGGATGCTTCGTGAAACAGCGATCCTCTGAGTGGGTCGTCTTGCTGAGGCATGGGCCCCAAGTGCAATCCAGACGTCGCTTGTTGGAACCAGAACCCTGAGAACCAGATCCCTGCCCACGCTGAAACGCAGCATTGGGAGGAACCTGGGGAGCGTCCCGGGACCAACCAGGATGCCTGGAGTCGGACCTGGGGGAGAGCAATGTTCAAAATGTCGAGAGACCGATATGCCTCCAGACAAGACCAGTAATCTACAGTCTGTCTGTTAGCCAACATCATACCGTACTGGATCCGCAGCGATTCAAATCGGATCAAACGGATCCCATTCACAATGGTTTCCATGGCGTGGCGCTGAGTGACAGGATGTCCAGCACTGCGGAGGTCAGTGCGACTGCTAACCATACCGAAAGAAATCGACACGGTGCGAAGGGCCCTGTGCGCATTATGAGTCGATACGCATGAGGGGACTCTAGAGGCAAGGGGCTTGCAGACTGCGTCTTCCGGATATCCAAAAGGATATCCCGAGGTGGCAAAGTCTGGTATACCTTGACCATATCTCTCTTCATGTT
>JACBWV010000294.1:0-33548 GCA_013435795.1 Chlamydomonas sp. ICE-L
AATACCCAGCCACCATCACACATCCCTAGTACAACTATCCCAGTCCCCATTCCCATACCCAATTAAACATTCCCCATCACCGATCCCCAATACCATCCCACATAACAATCTCAATTCACCATCACCATTACCATCCCATCACATCCCCATCCCCCATCCCCATCCCCATCCCCACCCAATCATTCATAACATCATCATCATAATCTAACCAGTCGAGTATCTACGACCAGAGTGTTACAGATTGATAGGACATGTCCCTGAGGATACCGACTAACGTAGGAATGGGAATTTCTGCGATTCCACATTTGATCAGAACCTTAATGAATGGAAATGGCGACTAAGTCGTTTGGAGAACCTCGCCGACTACTCACTTTTACGTGATAGTAGAAGCGCAAGATCAGAAGCCTGTGGAATATGCTTAGTGGCACACCGTAATTATTATCCCCTTTTTTTCTTATGTGACTTATCATTTGTTAGCCGTCTTACCTCCCACGTAAGTGCGTTGAGATACAGGGTCCTGTCTCTAAGAGGTTTATACACTACGCACCAATAACGGTGGTTGGCTGAGTGAGTGTGGTTTGGTTTGTCCTCGACACACCCCTGATGTAAGGCCGGTGGTTTTTTGCTTTGTGGGTGCTTTTTCTTTTTGTTTAACGACAGATGTCTCATACACCCGCGATGGGTGTAAGTAGACTTTAACATGAATGTAAGGTAATCATCATCATCATCATCATCATCACATTAATCACCTCATCATCATCATCATCATCATGCATCATAATCATAATAGATCATCACATAATATCATAATCAAATCCAGCATTCACTCAATCATATCCATCATCTATTCCATAAGCAGTCTATTCATCATCATCATGTCATCATCATCTCATTATCATCATCATCTCATCATTCATCATCATTCATCATCAGAATCATGGCACTCATATCATCATCCATAATCATCATCATCCTCTTTCATCATCAATATAATCATCATCAGCATCAGCATCATCATCATCATCAATCATCCTATATCATCATCATTCACTCATCATCTCATCATCATCATCATCATATAATCCTCATATCATTCATGCATCATCATCATCATCCATAGAGCTTGTTGTCCGGACATGGTGAAAGGGACTCGATGCAAGAAGCCAACTATATAGGTAGCGTGATGTGTCCAATAATGCTCGCATTAATAATATAGTTAATATTCATACATTATGACATCAGCAGACCATGAGTGAGCAAAGGACTTTTCAGGAATCCATTAAGAATCCAACTTACGTCCTGTATACACCACGGCTGCCACTGGTCACACTCTCTTGCCAAGTGCCGGATTCTTAATTGTCCCTTCGTCTTCTCAAGGCTGTCTTTTAGCGGCAACGATTTAAGGAGGGGGGGGACAAATAAGTAGCAACCAATTCCAAGGGTCTATAATCAGGCAACATTTGAGCAATCAACCTCAAAGTTCCTGCAGATTAAATGACCTCTCTTTCCCAACACTTCAAGCACACAACCAAATATCTGCCACCGCTTTCCCACCTCGTTGTGATGAAAGTCGCACAAACGGACTTTACTAACCAGATCAAGATGGCGTGAGTTGGCATCATACATCGCTTGGCTCGAAATATAATTTATAGCAGCACAACTTCGAATCCCTCCGGACGCCATTGTTCCTAAGCTACACCATATCAGAACTGCCACCAAGGCCAACTAGCCTGCTTTGCCTTCTCGTGAGAAAAATAGGACAGTCCAGGACACACCCTGGAGCCGTTAAGTGCCTATGGCGCTGTCTCAGTCCTTCATATATATATTGGCGAGACACATCGTACACATAAGGTAGTATGTAGACGCGCACTAGCTACGCGTGGTCAGGCTCTGTTTCGATGTAACACAAGGAATGACAATCCAAGGAAGCAGACAAACATCATGCATTTCCAGCTACGAACCAAATGCGAAGTGAAACTAGACGAAGGATCAGGTTGTATGGTTGCATCAGCCCGCCGAGGGGTCGTGGGGGGTGAAACTTGACGGACCCATCGTCGTGGAACATTCAACCTGACGCATTCGTGAGTTCCCTAGGACCGCTGGACTTAGAAGACGGGGGTAATAGTAGAGTTCTACTTACGAGCTGCCTTGGCTTTGCTGGCCGATTTCAAAAAAAAAAAACCACCTCGATTTGCGTAGACATCTGGAGGAGTAGTCATGAGAAAGATAGAGATGCGCGCAATGAAACCGTATTACAGGGGCGTATTATGCGCGAGGAAGCTTTTCGAAGACCAAGCAATACCACACTATTGCACGAAGCAGTGATCGGATAGACAGCCTCCGGGGTTGCGTGGCAAATGGGCGAATTATGGCTGAATTGTCGTAAACCCCTCAATGCGCAAACCGCCCTGAACATATAAATCTTGATTCGGGAGTAGCTGCAGGTAACTGATTATCCAACGTATTCATATGAACACTGTGTGACAATGTCCGAACCATACTTCGAAAACGACACTGGTATCCATTCGAGTTTCGTGAGAGGCCCACCACATTAAAACCAAGCAGCAAAATGCGAATGGTACCAAACCTGCAAAGCCGTCGGTGTGTTAGCCGCACAAGGCGTGCCGATCCAATAATTGGGAGCTACCGACGGCCGCTCGCGGGCTTGTCCTCGCTTGGGGTCGTCGGGTCACACTTGGGAGCCGCGGTGCAGCTCGCGTCAATTAAATCATTCAACAGGTAAACGTGATATGCCCAATTTCCCAAATTCCAAAGGTGTAAGGTTGGCGGTATCTGAAGAAGGTGCCCCCCTTGGACTGCTCTTCCCCGCGACCATGCCCTTAACAAGGATTGGCAATTGCTAATGTCCGAGCTCAATCACCCTCTACCATTAACACCACAAACTACAACACACCAAAAAAACAATACCATCCACCACTCCACGCCCAGCCCTAGCACCACCACAACACCACCAACAACATCCCACACATACAGCCTAGTCACCACGTCATCCTACCATCAACACCACCAAAGCTGCCCCACCACAATATGGACAGCCACAACCACCACCACCACCAGACACCCACACTACAGCCCAGCACACCACATAGCCAGCACCACCAAACCAACAAACACCAACAATACCATCCAACACATATACGGCCAGCCCAACCATCATCACACCAGCACACCACAATCAACAAAACCTCCCACCAAGTCAAACTTTCTGCTCGCACCACACACCAGCCACAACCCATACCAGCAACACCAGCACACCCATCCCACACACAAAGGCCGCACCGCCCATTATACCACCACAATCACCAAACAACAACCTCCATCAAACTCAGACACACCACCACACTTGCTACAACAACACCAACCGTACATACAGCCACACAACCACCTGCTATCACCAATCACCAGCAACACAAAACCCAAATATCGGCAAGCAACCCCGCCATATAACCTACCACCAACATCAAACAAAAACATCCCACTCACACAATAGGCCAGCACAACCACCTGTCCTACCAAAAACACCAAAACAACAACACTCGCCATCAAACTACAGACAACAGAATAGCCTTAACGCCACCATCTACACAACAAACCATCCCACCACACTATATGGTCCAGCACCACCACACATGCACCACCCAACAACCAAAAGCACACGTAACAAACACCCACAATCGGCCCAGCAACAAAACTTCTTCCAGTCCAACGCATCCCAGTACAGCTCCCTCGACGGCAGCACCTGCCCCACCATATTGCCGTATGTACTACCCACTCAATAAACTACGACAACCATCCTATACATGTTCTACAACCACACTTAACTTAATAGAAAGAATGGGGGAACATGTAATATCAATGCACGTTACAACTCATAAACACACATCAAGAACACACACACTATCCTACTTACCCCACCCACGTGTCCAGTCTATTATAGTCTGATGATCATATTGTCGCCACAGCGGCATAGCCATCCGCCCACTGATTCTGACAAGCTTCACCCACCCTGATGTGTGACGGGAGGTGCGTTGTTGTGCGTGGATGGGTATGCTGTGCGTGCGCACTGGAGAGACGAGTTGGCGGGGTGGCTCGTGGGGGGCATTGGGAAGAGGGAAGGGGGTGCATGCCTCCAGCCCAGGAGCAAGCCTGCTGCTCCTGCTTAAACCACTGTCCATTGCTGATTTGAATGATTCACCCGCTACATGTGTGAGGAGACGGTCGGTTGGTGTGGTGTGGGTGCTGTTTTATGTGCAGGAGTGGGCTTTAGGCTGTGGAGTGGGTGTGTTTGTAATGCATAATTGGTTGCACGAGCAAAAGGTGAATTTGATATTAATTTTTAATACATATGAGTATTTATATCAGGGGACTTTCCATTAACAAATTTGGCCAGGCTTAGCGCATTCGAAAAAATTCAAAATGTGCTTTGTAGAGAAAAAAAGGCAAAAATCAAAAATTGCTGTGCCGCGCCCACAGTGGGGTTGCTCAAAAAATGCGCAGAAGTGGAGCTCTAAAAGTCCAGTCTCTAAATAGCGGCGCTGCCTGTAAGGACCTGATGTTTACTATTCAAATATGGCATATATATATCAAATTATTTGCTATGTCGTTAATTATAGGAGATATGCTCAGATCCATAGTTGAATTATAGAATTAATAATCATAAATTAATCTAATACCTCCTTGCTTAAGCAATCTTTGCAGCTACAAAGCCAGCCATTGAAAAGAAGAAGGCAGCCAGTTAATTTTCTGCTGCCTTCTTCTTTTGAAGGGCTGGGCTTCGTGATTTGTCAAAGTAGGCTTAAGCAAGGAGGTTGGTAAGGATTGGGCAGACAAAAACTCAAGGCTTCGGGCAACGGCTTTGCCAGGATGACCAAGGCACTTATGTATTCTTGGTTTCCAGCCTTGCCTTGTTACCTTCCCTTTGAAGCCGGTGGGACTGTGTCAGCTTAATCAGGCTCTGTCCACGCCATTAAAAGGGTGAGAGAAAATACGTGATTGCGCTGCAGGCCCTAAGGGTTTGGCCTGCAACATTTTTGGGTGCCCCTCACCCAGATGAAGTTGGACGTATGGGACATCTGGAATATTTCATACACTTGGATATGGCTCACTCAACTAGCAAAGGCAGTCACCTCGTCAACTGCGTACCAAAGCGCAGTATACGAGACTCACATTCCGCAAGAACAGCCACCAGGGAAGCAACAAGGTAGGACACACCGCACACCCACTAGTCACAGTCGGAACCCGAAGTCCACGAGATATGCCACCACAACAGCTCGAGGTGACCAAAAACCCTAGTGACACCAGGGATCCCCATTCCCAAGCAAGTAAGGGCGGCCTGAGGGGCTAGCTCTTCAGCTGCAAAGATAAAAGAAGGTGGGGACAGATAAGTTTTAACCAATCCATGGGTAAATAGCCCGAAGGTTTAAGATTGTGAGCAATCAAGTCTATACCAACCCGAACACCAATATACAAGCACCAGTCCCCACGTGTACAAACCCTAACTAACAACACAACAACAACATCCAACACCAAACACCAACCCAACACCAACACCCCCCCACCAACACCACACCAACCCTCCAATCACCAACACCAACACCAACACAACACCAACATCCACACCACAACACCAACTACCGAACACCAACAACAAACACCAACCCAACACCAACATTTTTTCTCCAACACCAACACCAACACCAACACCTAACACCAACAACCCCCACCACCCAACACCAACATCACACCAACCACCCAACACAAACACCAAACATCCACACCAAACACCAACACCAACACCAACACAAACCAACAACACCAGACACAAACAACCTACAACAAAACACCAGGGCCAACACCAGGGCAAAACCAACACCTAACACACAACACCAACTCCCCAGGGCCAAACACGTGGCCAACACAACACAACACCAACCCTCGGCCAACACCATACACCAGGGCCAACATCCAAAAAAATTGTGGCCAACACCATAACAACGGGCCAACACCAACACCAGGGCCAACACCAACACAAGGGGCCAGAAAAACACAATGGGGCAACACAACACGCGCCCGGGACCAAAAAAGGGCGAGGCCCGAGGGCCGAGGGGTGGGGCCAACAACCCGGGCGAGGGAGTGGCGAGGCGAGGGCATACACCAGGGCGAGGGAGGGCGAGGGCGAGGGGCCAACACAGGTGCAGAGGTTATGAGTCGGCGGAGGGGAGGGGCCAAAACACCAGGGCGAGGGAGTGGCGGTAGAGGGCGAGGGGCCAAAACACAGGGCGAGGACGGGAGGGCCGAGGGCGAGGGGCAAATCATCTCAGGTCCTGAGGGAGGGCCCGCCGAGGGCCGAGGGGCCAAACACAGGCTGCGCGGGAAAGGCTGTGAAGGCGCCTGGGAGGGCGAGGGGCCATAACCAAAGCAAGGGAGGGTGAGTGAGAGGGGCAAAACCATGAGGGAGGCGTGATGAGGCGAGAGGGAGGGTGAGAGGCCAGCAGGGAGGGGAGGGTTTCGAGGGTTGAGAGGTTCTTGGAGGTCGCTGAGGGCGCGAAGGGCCTTGCTTGGCACCCGGGCCGATGCCGCCGAGGGCGAGGCTTCTGAGGGCCCGGGGCGATACTCCGAGGGCCGTATGGGGGGTCGTGGGCGCCCGCGAGGGCTGGACGGAGAGCGGCGTAGGCGCGGGAGGCCGTCGTGAGGGCTCGCTGGCGCCTCTGGAGTGAGGCCGAGGGGCGAGGGCGGCAGGGCGAGGAGAGGGCAGGAGCGCTGTAGGGCCCTTGATGGCGAGGTCTGAGGTCCTGTTTCCGCAGCCTCCTGTCTGATCTGATGGCCTTTTTGATGGCGAGGTCTTTCGGAGGGCTTGCTTTTGCGCGCGCGATCCGGACTGTTGTGAGCGGCTAGGGCGACGGGCGCGTGGCGGAGTCATCCTAGGGACCGAGGGCTGCGGAGCGAGGGCAGCTTGCGAGTGGATGGACAAGAGGCGAGGTAGTTCCCGTGATGTCATCTGGCGATGTTAGGAATCCCACCTGAGCCCTCGCAATAGTTCGAAGATATTTTTCACCTACACATTCTACCTCCATTCATGTGTCCCTATGTTGCGTTAGGTGCCTGAAGATTGGGGCCGCTAGGAAAGCGCCTCGTATGAACAAACAGAAAAACCTGTATTTTGATTGTTCAACATGTGTATCTGTTACTGAGTGAGTTTAGTAGGGTACGCCCTCACCTGTAATGCCGCATTGCTGTCAACTGTGTATGCACATATGTGGCATTAAGGGGGGGCGTGCCTACTCAATGGTTACGGACTCTGATACATACAGAGAGTTGTCCGATTCCTACAGGTAGGAAATTAAATTTGTAATTAGTTTCTGTCCTTGTCTGATTTTGTAAACAAATCAGGTTTGTTTACTTCAACAAGGAGAACAAGAACACGATACGAAGTGGTCCTTGCTTCAAATGCACAATCACCAATTCGAATGCACAATCAATGTCGTCATCGTCATAGTCATCGTTGTCATAGTCATCGTCGATATCGCCGTTGTCGTTATTGTCGTGACAAAAACTTCCTAGTGACAGCTGGGATCTCCATCCTTGACCAAGGTCCATCACATCGGCATATAGCAAACACAACTAGTATATCAGTTTATCATGGTGTTCTCTGACAACTCTGGGATTTGTTTTACATGCATGTAGGCTGCATCATATCAAGGTGACCTGCGTCTTCAAAAAAACGATTTTTGGAGTTCAATAATCACTTGTGAAGCTTGCTACCGGAGTGGTCACATCCTAGACGGTCAGAAGAATATAGCCTATACACCAACCCATCATCACCATCAACAGCACTTCAGCATGCATCATGTCCTCAAAAAGTCTTTAAAATGTACAATTTGTTTAGTGTCATAGACTCATAGTGTGCTCCCTGGTTTCAGTGGGTATCGAACTGGGGGAACTGGAATTGGGAGACAGCGAGCAGCAAAGAGTTGGCTTAAAAGCATTAAAAAATCCAAGCTTGAAAATTATCAATTTACCTTCATGGCCATCATCATCATGCCGCGATCACTTCGCTAGGGTAGTAGACTAGTAGGGTTACATGCACACAAACATGGTGTAGTCGCGGTTGATCATGCATCCCTTATTGGAAATTGACATATGTGCTGCAATGCTGCTTTCATTGGCAACACATATCAACTATCAAAAACTAGTATGGCATATTTTTCTTGCCCTACTGGACTTGCGGCTTGACAGAGAGGGGGGGAGTAGGGGGGGGGGGGGGGGGGGGGGGGGGGGGGGGGCATGAGCTATTTCAAAAACATTACGGGTCAGCCCTGGGCCAGCCCTCATTTTTGTTTTAATTTTTATTCTGGCCTCCAAATGAAATTATGAGACCACCCATGTGCAGACCTTGGCAAGGTCATTCTATTGGAAACACTTTGGCCCCCGTGTAATAAGTATCTAACCACCCCCCCCCCCACCCCCCCCCCCCCCCCCCTCCCAGCAAAAACAAAAACCCACCCCACCCCACCCCACCCCACCCCACCCCACCCCCCACTCCCAACACAACACGCGGCACACACACGCACACACCATCCCCCCCCACCCCCCACCCCCACCCGGCCCCCCACTCACCCCCCACCCCCACCTCCCCAAAATTGTAATGCTTATTGGGGCGTCTAAACTGGGTCTGATTTTTTTTATTTTTTTCTGGCCGCCTCCAGCAAAGAGTGACTTAGGTAGTTGGATAACCTTGTTGGGGTGGAGAGGGGCAGCACTGTATTTTTACTACCATGCGATCCCGGCACTGAAAATACGTGGACGCCATTGTGTGCTAGTGCTCCAAATGGCAAATCTCCCGGATCCATATATAAGTTTTTTAATGGGTACTTGAATCTAATGGAGGGTGTGTGGGGGGGGGGGGGGGAGGTGTCAGGCCTCACGTTTTCTATGCTTATAGTTTGCAGTTTTTTTGTCCTTCAATCCTGCCACAACTAAAAAAAAGGAGGGGCGGCCTGGGGTCGGCAATCCAAATTTTAAGAATGTACCGGTATACAGTCACCCACCGTAGCGATGAACGGGTGAGGCAGGAGGACAGCTGCTGCCAACAGCGAAGAAATCGCACTCAGTTCTTCAGCTCCTGTTTATCTTGCCTACCGAATTCTCCTTTCCAAATTCATCGTCGCCCTTGATTAGTTCAAGGGTTTCCTTGCCCGCAAAAATGCGTTGGATCCATGGGGGTGGGGATTCAGAATCCATGGATCCATCTATTTTTTTGCGGGCAAGGAAACCCTTGAACTAATCAAGGGCGACGATGACTTTGGAAAGGAGATTACGTAGGCACCTTCAGATCTGAAGAAGAAAAACAGCCGCAATTTTGAGACAGAACATATAAACCGCTTACAGTCAGCTGTCACTCTGACAGACGTACGGTTGCGGTACGATATTTCCCAGGCCCCCCTGATATTTCCGGACGTTGGCGTGGGGCCTAACTGCCGGGCCCGCACGGCCCACACGAACCCTGAAGTAGAGGGCTCTCTGTCCTGAAGCGTTGTTTTTTATTGTTAGCTCGTGCTAGCGCAAATGTTCCCCTTTTGAAATCTAGATATTTTATCACGCACTTCCCTGTCATTTTAAGCGTGTCAACACGCACGCCCCCTGGCCCCTCCACGGCCCTTCCCTGTCAAAATCTGTGAAAACACGCTCGTCCGGTAGTCCCAGTCAAAATCTGAACAAATATGTCAAAATGTGCGTGCGACACGCACTAGGGGGTCTGGGGAAGTGTGCGTAACAAGTCCTAAGCTTGCGACGCGGAAAATTGGCGGAGTCTGTAGGCAAGGGAACGAAAGGTGGCAACGATGGAGCTGACCGAAGCCAGTTAGTTGTGAGACAGTTGGCAGACGTGTCAGGCTTCCATTTTTCGGTCGGTCGCACAAACGGACAACGGCGTTACCCCGAGGGTATTATTTCGTGCTGTAGTGATAGTATGATTTTGTGGTTGTTGCCGCATTTTTAAAATACATTTTAATATGTGTTTCCACCCTTCACAGGATTCAGGATTCATGAGCATCCCCATCCTGGAGTCTTTATCAACTAATAAATAAATAAACAAATAAATAGTACGCCGTCAACACCACCACTACCAATATACATAATGAGTACTAGAACGTGGAGGGATGTCGGTAACGCCTGGGCAGTTAATCGCCATCCCTGATATGTACTGGCACGGAGCGGACAACCACGAGGTGACACTCTCTTACTTTCAAAGTAAAAAATAATAATTACTTTCAAAGTAAAAAGTTGCGGTGCATTGTGAAGGTGTTGAACAACACAGTTGGGATGTCCCAATGTGTCACCTCAAGGTTGTTCAAATTGAACAACCTTGAGGTGACACATTGGGACATCCCAACTGTGTTGTTCAACACCTTCACAATGCACCGCAACTGGCTGATGCAATGCATTGTTGATGATGAAACTGGGGGGTACAACTGAAGGGGACCTACAGTTTTACAAGGGCACCATCAACATTAGTTATGTCCTCCACACCAACCTGTGTCAGTGTCAGGCTTGGTAGGATGGTGAGCTGCAAAGAAGCTACTGCTGCTGCTGCCTGCTGAAAAGAAAGTTACTGAACCACTCAGTTTCAGGAAAGGTAGTAGGGAGAGCTGACTTGGAGCTACTGCTAGGGCTGCCAGCTGAAAAGAAAAACTATGCAAGTTATCGAACCACTCAGTGTCTGAATAGCCAGTATGTGGAGCTGACTAGATGCTGCTGATAGTGTTGCTACCTGAAAAAAATAACGTTGCAAGGAAACAAACAACTCAGTGTAAGGCTAGGTAGCATGGGGAGCTGCAAAGATGCTACTGCTGCTGCCAGCTGGAAATAAAAACTATGCAAGTTATCAAACAACTCAGTGTCAGACTAGGAAATATGGGGAGCTGACTAGAAGCTACTGCTGCCACCAGCTGAAAAGAAAAACTATGCAAGTTATCAACCCACTCAGTGTCTGAATAGCCAGTATGTGGAGCTGCCTATAACCTGCTGGTGTTCCTACCTGAAAATAATAACGTTGCAAATTAATAAACCACCCATTGTCAGACTATGTAGTAAGGGGAGCTGCCAAGAAGCTTCAGCTGCTGCCAGCTGAAAAGAAAAACTATGCAAGTTATCAGACAACTCAGAGCTTGAATAGCAAGTATGTGGAGCTGCCTAGAAGCTGCTGGTGTTGCTACCTGAAAATAATAACGTTGCAAATTAACAAACCACCCATTGTCAGACTAGGTAGTAAGGGGAGCTGCCAAGAAGCTTCAGCTGCTGCCAGCTGAAAAGAAAAACTATGCAAGTTATCAGACAACTCAGAGTTTGAATAGCCAGTATGTGGAGCTGCCTAGAAGCTGCTGGTGTTGCTACCTGAAAAAAATACCTTTGCAAGTTACTGAACCACTCAGTTTCAGGAAAGGTAGTAGGGGGAGCTGACTAGAAGCTACTGCTAGGGCTACCAGCAGAAAATAAAACTATGCAAGTTATCAAACCACTCGGTGTCTGAATAGCCAGTATGTGGAGCTGACTAGATGCTGCTGATAGTGTTGCAACCTGAAAATAATAACGTTGCAAGGAAACAAACAACTCAGTGTCAGGCTAGGTAGCATGGGGAGCTGACTAGAAGCTCCTGCTGCCGCCAGCTGAAAAGAAAACTGTGCAAGTTATCAACCCACTCGGTGTCTGAATAGCCAGTATGTGGAGCAGCCTAGAAGCTGCTGGTGTTGCTACCTGAAAATGATAACGTTGCAAATTAACAAACCACCCATTGTCAGACTAGGTAGTATGGGGAGCTTCCAAGAAGCAACTGCTGCTGCAATCTGAAAATAAAAACTATGCAAGTAATCAACCCACTCGGTGTCAGAATAGCCTGTATGTGATGCAGCATAGAAGCTGCTGGTGTTGCTACCTGAAAATAATAGCGTTACAAGTTAACACACAACTGAGTGTCAGGCTAGGTAGTATGGGGAGCTGCCAAGAAGCAACTGCTGCTGCAATCTGAAAAGGAAACAATGCAAGTTATCAAACCACTCAGAGTCCGAATAGCCAGTATGTCGAGCTGCCTAGAAGCTGCTGGTCTTACTACGTTTTTAATACCTTTGCAAGGTAACAAACAAATCAGTGTCCAGCTAGGTAGTATGGGGAGCTGACTAGTAGGTACCGCTGCTGCCAGCTAAAAAAAAAACATGCAAGTTATCAAACCACTCAGTGTCTGAATAGCCAGTATGTGGAGCTGCCTAGAAGCTGCTGACAGTGTCTCTATCTGAAAATAATACCTTTGCAAGGTAACAAACCACTCAGTGTCAGACTGGGTAGTATGGGGAGCTGCAAAGAAGCTACCGCTGCTGCTGCCAGCTGAAAATAAAAACTATGCAAGTTATCGAACAACTCGGTGTCTGAATAGCCAGTAGGTGGAGCTGCGTAGAACCTGCTTGTGTTGCTACCTGAAAATAATACCTTGGCAAGGTAACAAACCACTCAGTGTCGGACTAGGTAGTATGGGGAGCTGACTAGAAGGTACTGCTGCTGCCAGCTGAAAAGGAAAACTATGCAAGTTATCAAACCACTCGGTGTCTGAATAGCCAGTATGTGGAGCTGCCTAGATGCTGCTGCTGGTTTTGCTACCTGAGAATAATACATTTGCGAGGTAACAAACCACTCAGCGTCAGGCTAGGTAGTATGGGGAGCTGCCAAGAAGCTACTGCTGATCGTGGTTAGCTGAGAAGGACGTAGATAGAGTCATAACCACCTAGTGCCACCTGTACGTATATATATAGCAGAATGTAATCAATCATTACATTCCTATTTCAGGGCTTATCCAATGCCTACCTTTTCTGTAACATGGATGGTTGTCCTAGAACCTACTTTTATGTCATCCGTCTTCACTGCAAGCACTGCTTCTAACAAGCCATGCATGAGTGCCCAACCTAGAGTGGCTGGACAGGTTCAACAACCCTATGACCGGATATATATCAGTTCAAATAAAAGGAGACGTATGCATTATACTAGGATCAGTAACAAAGATAGATGTCCAGTCCAGGGGTAAGAATTCTCCTAGGATCTGGGTAGAATTCAGGGGTACGAATTCTACTAGAATCCAGGTAGAGCTCAAGGATAGGTATCGTACAATGGGATAAGGGGAGTCGTAGAATGGTGTAGGGGCGAATTCCAAATTAAGGGTATCATGCTTTTGTCTTGGGGTATAGTTAACTGCCTTTGGGGGATCGCAAAACGTCTGGAGCGACATTCCCAAATACCTACTGCTTCTAACAAGCCATGCATGCTTCTGACAAGCCATGCATGGGTGCCCAACCTAGAAAGGCTGGACAGGTTCAACAACCTTATGACCGGATATGTATCAGTTCAAACAAAAGGTAGAGGTAAGGGATAGGTATCGTACAATGGGATAAGGGGTGTCGTAGTCAGCGATATCCCTAACCACAATATATCGCGCATGCGTGTTATATAATGTTTATTCCCGTTTTGTGCCTGCCCAATACTGGAATTGGGCAAACCAAATAGGGCGCCCGAAATTTTAACGTTTCCATCTTGTAAAAAGCTACACCTGGGCATCGGGTGCCACAATTTTAATATTTCCACCTTCCCAAACTTTACACCTGGGCATCAGGTGCCACGATTTTTAATGTTTCCATCTTGTAAAATGCTACACCTGGGCATCGGTGCCACGATTTTTAATGTTTATGCCCAAATCCTTATGCATATCACTGGTCGTAGAATGGTGTAAGGGCGAATTCCAAATTAAGGGTATCGTACTTTTGTCTTGGGGTATAGTTAACTGCCTTTGGGGGATCGCAAAACGTCTGGAGCGACATTCCCAAATACCTACGAGGGGGGTAGTACTTTTTCACAATACAATACATAGGTGCAACAAAATGTTCTTGCTATCCTAGTAGAATCTGGATTAAATTGATAGTGCAGGAGGTGGGACCCCTTCCACAAACCAGCGCCACCGAGGATTCATAAAGAATGGCGGAGAAGTTCCTCCTAGGATTCAGTGTAAATTTATCAGGGTGATGAACACATGGTAATTCCTGGTAAAATAAAATACTGCCAAAGACGGCGGCAGCCAAATTGCTGGCTGAAGGTATGCAACCTAGTTCAAGTTCAAGTAAAGCTTGGTGTGAACTCATCATCCCTGCAAGCTGGATGCACCCAGTGGTCTATTCGCAAGTTACATAAATAATTATATTTATTGTTTATTTATTATATTTGCAGGAGGGCATTTGCCCGGGACTTTGTTTGGGGGACATAGGCACCAGATAGCCCCTTTCAGTGATATACGATGGTCTAGTGGTAGACTAAGTCACTATAAGAATGAAGAGTCGGGGGTTCGACTCCCCCTTCTTCTGCTGGTCGTCATCAACCGCGATGGTAGCTAGTCCAGTTGAGGTAGGAGACTGCTACCCACCCGCGTACGACGGGCTCCCTTAACACCACGCCCCACCAGGCGTTATCATCACCTTTTAGGCACCAGATTTTCCAACACATCAGCCTGCCTTCCTCAATAGCTTGGTGGATCACAAATACCCCCTGCTGTACAAATTGTACATCGCCAACAGGGCGTGGTACAACACTCACTTGTGTACATCATAAACACCCACTGCTATCTAACTGGAACATCGCCAAAGCATGCCAACAGGGAAGGGTACATAAATCGATTCTGTACACCACAGCAACTGCTGTACAACTTGTACATCACCAACAGGACGCAAACAGGATAGGGTACAACACTCACTGGTGTACATCGCAAACACTGCTGTACAACTTGTACATTTCCAACAGCGTGCTGACATGGTAGAGTTAAGACCCACTTGTGCACATCACAAACACCCACTGCTGTACAACTTGTACATTGCCAACAGCTTGCCAGCAGGGTAGGGTATATAACTCACTTGTGTACATCACAGACACTGCTGCACAATTTGTACATCGCCAACAGCGTGCCAACAGGATAAGGTACAACCGTCACTTGTGTACATCACAAACACCCACTGCTTTTCAACCCGTACATAACCATTAGGGTGCCAACAGGGTAGGGTACAAAACTCACTTGTGCACATCATAAACAACCACTGCTGTACTACATGTACATCACCAACATGATGCGAAGAGTGTAGGGCACAACACACACTTGTGACATTAGAAACAGCCACTGCTGTACTACATGTACATCGCCAACAGCGTGCTCACATAGTAGGGTTAATACACACTTGTGTACATCATTAACACCCACTGCTGTACAACTTGTACATAGCCAACAGCTTGCCAGCAGGGTAGGTTACATAACTCACTTGTGTACATACATCACAGTCACTGCTGTACAACTAGTACAATGCTAACAGAATGCCCACAGGATAGGGTACAACCATCACTTGTGTACATCACAAACACCTACTGCTGTACAACACATACATGGCCAACAGGGTTAGGAACAAAACGCACAAGCCCCTTTCAGTGATATACAATGGTCTAGTGGTAGACCAGATAGCTTGAGGATGAAGAGTCGGGGGGTTCGACTCCCCCTTCGGTCGCTCTTGGTGTTGCAGGTCGTTGTCAACCACGATGGTAGCTTGTCTAGTTCAGGTAGGAGACCGCTCTCCCACCCGCATACGACGATGAGGCCCGCATGGATCCTGATTACAAATTTGTCTATGATGGAGCACAACTTTCTACAAAGTTATCTTTTATCTACTTGGGATCCCTCTTTGTGGATGGTGACTCAAGCAATCGTGCAAAAGCTGCTTTTTCTAGGATGCTCACTAAGGCCCAAAAGGCACACCACATGCTTCGTAGGCGATGCCATACTATGGAGATATACAATATTGATATTCTCACCCACCTGTTTGATTCTCTTGTACAACCTATCCTGAATTTTGGCTGTGAGGTGTGGGCTCCTTCTATTCTGAACAACACACTTATCTCAAATGACCATGCTTGTGAGAAATGGCATAGAGGTATACTTAAACAAATGTTGGGTGTTTGCCAATCTACTACATCTAATATTATCATGGAAGAGCTGGGTAGAACCCCGTTGTGTTTTGCTTGGCTTAAACAAGCTTTGCGCTTCTGGAACAAGACCATACATAAAGAACCTGAGGATCTCATTAGAATGGCTCTTGAGGAATCTTTTGACTCCAACACTGGCTGGGTTCATGACTTGCGTTGTGCTCTCCACAAGCTAGGATCCAGTAAAAACATCAACATTTTGGAGGCTGTCGATGTCGAAGGTATTATGTCTGAAGTTTTTGAGTCATGGAGGTTTAAGTACCCAAGTGACACCAATGCAGTTAGAGACATCCCTGATGAGAGAAGGGTTGGCTTTAAACGCCTCCGATACCAAAAATGGTTCGCAGCCAACAGCAATGATGAGAATGGCTTGATTCCCTTTACATCCGCCTTACATAAGCAGGATCAGATTCTTTCTATAGCACAGTTTAGAATGGGTTCCCATTGGCTGAACACAGAAAGAATGAGGGTGGTGGATAGAGCACACATCCCTCGCTCAATGAGACACTGTCAAATGTGTGGGTTCCAAAAAACTGAGGATGAAATGCATATGTTTGAGTGCCCTTTTTATAATGATATTCGCCTCCGCTACCAGAATCTGTTTACAGATATTTATAGGCATGTCCATGAGGATACCGACTTAACCGTATGGAATGTGGAATTCTGCGATTCCACATTCAGAACCTTTATGAATGGAAATGGCACTAAGTCTTTTTGGAGCAACCTAGCCGACTATCTTTCTACTTGTAGAAGAGCAAGACAGGAAGCCCTGGACTGCTTAGTGGCACCGTAATTTATTATCCCTTTTTTTTCTTCTTGAGACTTCTCATTTGTTAGCTTCTTACCTCCGCCACTGTAAGTGGTTGAGATCTGGGTCCTGCTCTAAGGGGTTTAATACCTACGCCACCAAAACGGTGGTTGGGAGTTTGGTTTGTTTGTCCTCGACACACCCCTGATGTAATGGGGTTTTTTGCTTTGTGGGTGCTTTTTCTTTTTGTTTAAAGCACAGAGTCTCATACACCCTCGCGGTGTCAAGTAGACTTTAACATGTAATGTAATGTAATGTAATGTAAACGACGGGCTCCCTTAACACCACGCCCCACCAGGCGTTATCATTACAAAACGCACTTCTTCACATCACAAAAACCCTCTGCAGCCCAACTTGTACATTGCCAGCAGGGTGCCAACATGGTGGGTTACAAGTATCAGTTGTGTACATCACTATCACCCACTGCTGTTCTTGGCATACAGGTTGGGGCACACCACACACTTGTGTACATCACAAACAACCAACAATGTACGAACCTGACATCCCCAACAGGGTACAATTCTCACTTACTTGTGTACATCACAAATACCCACTGCTGTTCAACTCGTACATCGTCAACAGCGTGCCAATATGGTAAGGTGCAACACTAAATTGCGTCATCGCAAACACCCACTGCTGCAAAACTCGTACATCACCATTAGGGTGCACAACAGGGTAGGGTACAACACTCACTTGTGTACATCACATACACTATTGTACAATTTGTACATCATCACCAGGGTGGAAAGATACACCACTAACTCGTGTACATCGCGAACACCCACTGCTGTACAACTCATAGTTTGCCAACAGTGTGCAAACAGGGTAAGGTACAACACTTACTTTTGTACATTACAAACTCTTACTGCTGTACTTCGCGTACATCCCCAACATGGTAGGATCCAACACTCACTTGTGTACACGACAAACACCCACTACTGTACTTCAGGTACATCGCCAACAGGGTAGGGTGCAAAACTCACTTGTGAACAATACACAAACACCCGCTACTGCACTTCAGGTACATCGTTTACAGGGTAGGGTGCAAAACTCACTTGTGAACAATACACAAACACCCACTACTGTACTTCAGGTACATCGCCAACAGGGTAGGGTACAACACTCACTTGTGAAAAATACACAAACACACTGCTGAACACCTCAGCACAGTACAGTAGAGTGCCAGCAAGGTAGGGTGCAACACTTACGTGTGTATGAAACAAACACCCACTGCTGTACAACTCAAACATCGCCGACAGCACTCCAACAGGTTAGACTAACACACTCACTTGTGTGCAACACTATAACCCACTGCTGTACAACTTGTACATCGCTGACAGCATGCCTACTGGGTTGGGAACAACACTCATGTGTGTACATCACAAACACCCACTGCTGTACTTTGCGTACATCGCCAACAGGTTAGGGTACACCACACACTTGTGTACATCACTAACACCCACCACAGTACAACTTGTACACCGCCAACAAGGTGCTAACATGGTAATATACAACTGTCAGTTGTTTTCATCACCATCACCCACTGCTGTTCATCAAAAGAATCGCCCAAAGGTTGGGGTACACCACTCACTTGTGAACATCACAAACACCCAATGATGTACAAACCTGACATCCCCAACAGGGTAGGGTACAACGCTCACTAGTGTACATCACAAATTCCCACTGCTGTACAACTTGTACATTGCCAACAGCATGCCAACAGGGTAGGGTACAACACTCACTGGTATACATCACAAACACCCACTTCTATACAACTCATACATTGCCAAAAGCATGCAAACATGGTAGTGTTAATGCCCACTTGTGTACATCATAAACACCTACTGCTGTACAACTCGCACATTGCCAAAAGCATGCAGAGTAGGGTACACAACTCACTTGTGTTAATCACAGGCACTGCTGTACAACTTGCCGGCACCTACAGCGTGCTGACAGGTAGGGTACAACAATCACTTGTGTACATCACAAACCTGCACTGCTGTACAAATTGTAAATTGTAAATGTCAACAGTATCACTTGTGTACATCGCAAACACCCACTGCTGTACAAGTTGTAAATTACTAACAGCGTGCTGACTTGGTGGGGTAAAACCCACTTGTGTTCATCACAAATACATACTACTGTACAACTTTTACATCGCCAACAGCCTGATAACAGGGTAGGGTACAACCCTTACTTGTGTGCGGCACAAATAACCATGCTGTTTACAACATATTTTTGGTGGGGGTTGGGTGGTGTTTCCTATTTATAAGGTTATCATTTATTTTCCGGGCTATACCGGTGATTACCTTAATAATATAAAATAATAATTTAATAAATAAATAAATAGGATATAATTAATAATAATAATTATAACAATAATAATACTAATACTTGATGATATGATGATGAATAATTACTTTACTAATAATAAGAGCTAATATCATATCATTAAATGATGATAAAATGACAATGACATGATAATAATACATCATAATAATAACATAATAATAAAATACTTAACCCCTAGATTAACCACCCCACAAACTTCCTGTCGGCCCCAAAAAGGTTTTCCGGTGGGCCCAGCCCAGGATTATTACAAATAGTGCCCAGGTGCCACCAATTTTTGGAATTCAACTACCCTTTTAACTAGGGGAGCTTAGGGTTAACTCGAAACTTGGTCAGGGCAAAGCTCCTCTCCTTCCAGGCTGGCTAGCCCGTCCTCCAACGTAAAAAACAGAAAAAATTCCAAAAAACCAAAGCCCTTCGGGCTTACTCCTGTTCTTCCCCCCATGGGCCCCATTATTACTATAATCAATTCAAAAATCAAAGCCTTTTCATACATCAATCAAATCAAAGCTTCTTATCAAAAATATAACTTTTGACACTTTGAAACCCAAATCTCCTCATACAAGCCTTGGACAACACCGAGGCAAAAAATTTTTTTTAAGCTGTAGTAACCCAGCAACTATAAAAAATGTTAAACATTCCTCTGGCAGTGGTCCCCAACCCAGACTCTCGGCTTTTATCTAAGTACGCTACCTTGCGCAGGATATGAAAAACAAATCCCGCCCAGCCTTTAGGGTAAAAAATTAAACGCACCCTTGGAAGCCAGTTTAGGCATTATGGTTCCTCAGGCATGGAGGGTTTTAAAACAACCCTGAAGTAAAATCCCCTAACCAATTTTTTGGTAAAATGTGGACCTAAATGACATGGAAATGAAGGGCCCTATTCCCAGACCCTACCGCCAAACCCAATTTACACAGGCCACTCCATTAATGGGCCAACCATCAGTTGTTTCTTGGCCTCCGGGTGGTTCCCTGCCATGAGGTAATTATCCTACGAAAAAACCTCACACCACACCCGGCTCTCGTGGGCCCAAGAATAGGCCCAGCCAGCCCTTCAACACACAACATGGCGCCTAATCAAATTAATAATACCGAACCCAGCCACAACCAACCCCCCCTTTCACGTTCCAATCGTCATTTCCAACTTAATTCACTTAACCCGTTATTTTTCCGTCGACCGGCTTCATAGCGCACCAGCCCGCGACAATAAACCCCAAACAATGCAATCCAAAACGGCAACATTATAATACTCGACGACAAAGAAAAAAACACAAACAAAGAATGCCACGGTCATCATACAATGTTCACGCCTGGTTAAAACTAAACTTACAATGCTTCACAACAACTGGCCCGTTTTATATTTGTTATAGGCTACATAAGGTTTTGGTGCTGGTCACAGGCCGTACTGAATTCTCAAATAATATGAAATAGTGAAAATAGTGGGGCCCGGGTATACATACCTGGCAAACCCAGAAAAACCCACATGCTTCCCATACATCGATTCACTGCATCAAGCAATACAATGGCGCACTTGGTTTTAATGGGGAGAGTATCCAACCGCACTTTCTGGGTCCACCTCAATACCTAAGTCACACCGAGATCAAGCAGTGAAATCCGGGGGGAATCCCTTGTCCCCTGAAACTCTATGGGTAATTTTTTTTTCTTGCTAAACTGAGACAAATCAGAATTTCCATGCGTCCCCCCAGCCCGCACCCCACAGCCCAGCCCTGCATCACTTCTGTTTATTGGGCGCTCTCTGGGTTTTCATTTCCCTTTTCCCCTCCCTCCTCCTGAAAGCTAGAACCCCCTGTAGAACTGCGGTAGTTTCCTGACATGGTTGAAGGGCTGGCACCTCTCATTTCGCACCAGCACAACACTGCGAACAAAAGTGCAGGCACCAAGCCAGCGTCAAGCACAAGCAACAGCGCCATACAGCAAATCATAATAACCCAAGGGGGGTCATCCAAGCGGGCCATGGACGGGAAAATTATAACCCATGGGAAATAACGGTCCTTCATTATTCTCAGCAAGCTTAGTTCCCCAAACGCGAAAAAGAACCCCGGCCCAGCCAAGCGCCTCACCCTCAATCATGTTTTCCCCAGAATTTGGCTGGCGCGCCCATGCCTCCCCGTGGCGATGTTTTGGCGAGTTAATCCATTCGGCACACTTTAGCTGGGAAAATCACGCATAGTGGCGGGCAACCACACTGTGGCGGCAACTCACCAATTGGTGTGGCCTACAAACTGGCCCTCCAATTCAAGCAACCCTTGCCTGTGGCGGTTTTTCTTGTTAAGACAAAACGGCCCCACATCGTCCAGCAGAGAGCGGCAGCACAACAGAAGGGTGTGGGTTGCCGTTTCCCCTCTTTGCTCCTTGCGGCTTTTTGCCACATTAACAACTATAGGCAATTGCCGCCCCCCCTTGCTGCCCGCTCTTTTGCTGCTCCTTCCTGCTGCAAAAGCTGAACCAGCTTTTTTTGCCCATTGAAACACAAAACTTTGCGTTTTTCAACGCTGGCCCGCTTTTTTTATTTATCTGGCAGGGAAACCTACTGAGGCCGGACAATGGATGAAACTGGTGGTTGCTGCAGGTCTTGCCGTCCATTGTTTACTAGTTTTCTCCTCCTATCTGTGCCCTGCCTTCTTTCATCAGGCTTCACTTTTTTTGTTTTTTGGTGGCGGACCCTCCTCCTCCTCCTGCTTGGCCTGCCGGCTGTGCTGTCAAGCCATGGCGGACCCCTCCTTCCTTTTTTTTGCGGCAAGCCCTGTTGTTTTGTTTTTTTTTTTTTTGGCCTGGCAAAGGCCTTTCCCTTGGCTGGGCTGGTCCCCTGTTCCTTCGGCCTCCTTTTGCCACCAGGATGGCAATTTTTTTGTTTTGACAGCTGCGGCGTCCGCTTTCGGGCGCCTTAGGTCATCTGCCGGACCCCTTTAGCCTTTTTCTTCTTCTTTTACAGCATCTCACCGCCTGCGAGATGTAGAGGTGGTGCATTCCTTTCAGATCCCAGTGGGACTTAACAAGTGAGGAATTGGGTCCCAGTGTCTGAAACCTAGTCATAGCTTTTTGTTTTTCATCTACAAGCAAGCCACCATTGGCAGCTTTTCCCCCTGAACCCAGCCACTCGGCCAAGCCTTCAAGAATGGTGGAGTAACAGAAGACCTTAATGGCTGTGTAAGCTTCAATTGCACTATGTTTCAACCAGTTGTTTTTCCCGGCAGTCCTAGCCATCGGGGAGCCCTTCCTAGAAAAGCCTGCGGCTTGTAGCCTTTTAAACCAGTTGTCCGTCGGGCCCATGTTCGAAAAGCCGACACAAAAAAGCTTTTTAGATTTCCCCACATGCGCAGGGCAGGGAGAAAGAAGGGGGGGGGGGGGGGGGGGAGTTTAAACTGAATCTGCAGAAACTGTTAGAAGGCGAGGATCAAACGTGGCGAGAAAGGGGGAGGCCCTGGGTTTTTCACAAATGTTCAGCCTTCACCCAGGTGCCCCTAAATGTCTTTTGAAGTTTTAGGCTTTTGGGCGGAAAATTGGTCCAGGGAAAGCTTGCTTAGAGCTTTGCTTCCCGGAGAGAGAAGAAAACCCCAGTTTTATCCTTCTATACTCATGAAAGTCCCCGTACCCTCAGTTCCAGGGCAACGCCGCCTTCCCCTTAAGGCCGCACTTTTGTTGGCCAGCAAAACGCTTTCGTCCAGATTTCCTTCTCGGCAAGGCGGCAATTGGGTGCTTCGCAGTGGAAGCATGGACACCACTTTCGCATCATTTTTGGAAGTTAGTCAAAACTCGTGGATTGTAATACAAACCTGGATCATCAAGACCACGAAAGGTCAGTGAGGGTGAGGTAACAGTTTTGGTAAGTATTGATAGAGCAATATTAAGTTCCAATCACCATCAACCATCCACCATCACCATCAACCATCCCATCATCATTCCTCCTCACATCATCAACAAAACATCATCAAACATCATAACATCATCAACTCAAAATTCCACATCATCAAACTCCAAATCCTCATAATCATCTCAACACACATCAACATCCATCCATCCATCCATCATCATCTCATCATCATCAATCCTCAAATCAATCATCAAATCATCATCATCATCACCATGCATTCATCATCATCCATGCCATCATCATCACCAAATCATCATCATCACAATCATCAAAATCCATCAATCATCATCATTTCATATCATCCATCATCAATCCCACATCATCATTCAATCATCCAAATCAATCAATCAGCATCATCCAATCAGCTCCTCAAAATCATCATCCCATCACAATCAAAAATCAATCATCTCATCAAATCTCATCCACATCATCATCATCAAATCAATCCCATCAATATCCATCATCCCTCCATCCATCTCACCAAATCATCCCATCAATCCATCCATCAATCAACCATCATCAATCCATCATCAGCACATCATCATCATCAATCACCATCCACATCCACATACATCAATCATCATCAATCATCAATCCATCATCAATCAATCATCATCATCATCAATCCCTCATCAATCATCATCATCATCATCAAATCTCAACATCCACCAAAATCAAAAATCTCATCCAGCATCATCTATCATCAATTCCAAGATCAATCACTCATCATCACCATCCTCCAATCATTTCTCATCAATCATCATCATCCAAAATCATCAATCATCCAGTCATCATCATCCATATCCATCCATCTCATCAATCAATCACTCATCATCATCAATCATCATCAATCATCCAATCATCAATCCAGCATCATCAGCACTCATCCACATCAATCAATCATCAATCATCTCTCAATCCCACTCATCATTCATCAAAATCCATCCAATCATCCCCCATAAATCATCCATCATCATCACATCATCATCATCAATCATCACATCATCAGCATCATCACATCATCAATCCATCAGCATCATCATCCATCATCACATCATCATCATCATCATCATCATCATCATCATCATCATCCATCCATCATCATCATCCATCATCATCCATCATCATCCATCATCATCATCCATCCATCATCATCATCATCCATCATCATCCATCATCATCCATCATCATCATCCATCATCATCATCATCATCATCATCATCATCATCATCAATCATCATCATCATCATCATCATCACATCATCAATCATCATCATCATCATCATCATCATCATCATCATCATCATCATCATCATCATCATCATCATCATCATCATCATCATCATCATCATCATCATCATCATCATCATCATCATCATCATCATCATCATCATCATCATCATCATCATCATCATCATCACATCATCATCATCATCATCATCAATCAATCATCATCATCATCATCATCATCATCATTAATCATTCAAAATCATCAGCAAATCATCATCATCATCAATCATCATCAATCATCATCACAATCAATCATCATCAATCATTCATCATCACATCATCACATCCATCCATCATCTCATCATCAATCCACAGCCACACATCAGCATCACAAAATCTCCTCAGCATCAAGCCCAAAAATCCAGCTCAGCACAGCCAAATCACATCAGCATCAGCATAAGCATTCAGCCAAAACACATCACCAGCAGCTCATCCAAATCAGCATCACCATCAGCCCATCAGCATCAACATCACAATCAGCATCAGCATCAATCAAGCAATCACACACAAAGCCTCAAGCACACAAAATCAGCAATTCAAACCAATCAGCATCAGCGCACTCAGCATCAGCAATCAGCAATCAGCAACAAGCATCAACATCAGCATCACATCAGCATCAGCATCACAAATCGCAAAAATCAAAGCATCAAGCATCAAGCAAAAATCAGCACAGCAATCACATCCATCAACATCAGCACTCACAAGCAAAATCAGCACAGCCAATCAAAAGCCTCCCACAGCCAGCAAGCAAAGCCAAGCATCACATCATCATCATCCATCATCAGCAATCAGCATCAGCATCAGCAAAAATCCAGCCAATCACCCAAATCAGCCATCAAGCCATCAGCATCATCCTCCCCATCAGCATCAGCTTCTCAATCCACAATCAGCATCAGCATCAAGCATCAATCATCCACAATCAGCATCACAAATCAGCATCAATCATCAATCCATCAGCATCAGCTCAGCATCGCATCCAGCAATCACATCACATCAGCATCCGCCTCAGCAATCAAACAAAAAAAAATCAACACAGTCAGCATCCAGCCTCAGCATCACCATCATCCTCAGGCAATCACATCAGCATCGCCAAAAATCAGCCATCAGCAAAATCACAGCCATCAGCTCAGCCAAATCAGCATCAAGCCCAAGCCTCAAGCCAATCAAGCAACAAATCAGCCATCAGCAAATCGCATCCACTCAGCACAGCAATCACCATCATCATCAGCATCCAAGCAATCATCATCACAAAAAAATCAAGCCATCACCAATCCAGCATCAGCAGCAGCAATCATCCCATCCCAAGATCAGCCAAATCAGCCAAATCCAATCAGCAATCAGCAATCAAACATGCATCATCAGCAAATCAGCAAAATCAGCAATCAAGCATCACCATCAAGCTCATCCATCAGCAAAATCCGCAATCAGCATCAGCCAAATCAGCATCAGCAAAATCCATCAGCATCAGCAAAAAAAATCAGCAATTCCCAATCAGCCCATCACAAAGCAGCAATCAGCCAAAATCAGCACAGCCACTCAAAGCATCATCCATCACATCAGCCCATCAAGCAATTCAGCATCCAAGCCCATCCACCATCAAGCAAAATCAGCAATCAAGCCAATCCAGCAACTCCAGCAATCGCATCAGCCCATCAAGCCCCAACACATCAGCAATCAGCGATCAACATCAAAGCAATCAGCATCCATCACTCAGCATCAGCAAATCATCCAATCCAGCCCTCAATCACATCATCCAATCAGCATCAAAAGCCATCCCAGCATACAAAACAATCAGCACAGCATCAACACAGCCATACAACATCAGCCAAATCAAGCCTAAAAGCAACAGCAAATCCACATCACGCCATCAGCACATCCCTCCAGCATCATCAAAAAGCATCACATCAAACGATCAGCAAACCGCATCAAGCAAATCAAACCCCATCAGCCTCAGCAACAGCCATCAATCAAAAAAATCACCCAACAGCAGCAAACAATCAGCAAATCAGCCATCAAGCCCACATCAGCATCGAGAGCCCCATCATCCAATCAAAGCCAAATCAGCAATCCCAAGCATCCAAGCAAGCATCCCATCAGCAAAAATCAGCTCAGCCCCCATCAGCATCACAATCAACCCAATCATCATCAAGCATCAGCAATCAGCATCACATTCCAGCCATCAGCATCAACATCAGCATCACAATCAGCCTCAGCCATCACACATCAGCCATCAGCACTCAGCATCAGCCGCATCATCACAACAAATTCAGCCCCCCATC
Source organism: Chlamydomonas sp. ICE-L (assembly GCA_013435795.1). Classification (NCBI taxonomy): domain Eukaryota; kingdom Viridiplantae; phylum Chlorophyta; class Chlorophyceae; order Chlamydomonadales; family Chlamydomonadaceae; genus Chlamydomonas; species Chlamydomonas sp. ICE-L. The sequence continues at coordinate 26,686 of JACBWV010000294.1, forward strand.
AGCCATTCAACACAGCAAATCACATCAGCCAATTCACATCAGCATCACAATCAGCCATCCGCCATCAAGCAGCCAATCAGCTCATCAGCTCAGCATCATCATCACAAATCACCATCAACCATCACCATCACCATCACCATCACCCATCACCATCACCATCCAACCATCACCATCACCATCAACCCACCATCACACATCAACCACCCATCACCACAACCATCCACCCATCACACACCATCCACCATCACCATCCCACACCCATCCACCCATCACCCAATCACCCATCCCCATCACATCAACCATTCCACCCGTCCCCATCACCTCCACCATCCACCATCCCACCTCCCCCACCCCCAACATCACCCCCCCATCACCATCACCTCCACCCTCACCAGTCACCATCACCATCAACCGCTCCCACCACCCAACAACCGCTCAACCATCCCTCAACCCCTCCTCAACCATCACCCCTCAACCCATCACAATCCACCATCCCCAGTCCCCCCATGCCACACCATCACCATCCACCCCACTTCCCCCCCCCTTCCAAACCATCCCCTCACCATCACCGCAATTCACCTACAACCCATCAAACCCCCAAAACCCCTCCCTCCGTCCCCCATCCCCCAATCACCCTCCCCCATCCCCTCGACCACTCACCCCTCCCCCCTCCATCACCAATCTCAACTCATCCCACCCTCACCCCTGCACCCCGATCCCCCGCTCCCCCCCTCCACTCCCTCCCCCTCGCCCCCTCCCGACCCATCCCAGCACCCTCCCCACCCTCATCCCCTCCTCCCACTCCCCATCCCTCACATCCCTCTCCTCCAATCCCATCACTCCAGCATCATCATCAATCCATCCATCGCATCAATCCATCCAAAATCAATTCATCATCAATCATCATCATCATCCTCCTAATCATCATCATCATCATCATCCATCTCATCATCCAAATCATCATCATCATCCCGTCCTCGTCGTCCCGTCGTCGTCGTCGTCGCCGTTCGTCGTCATCATCAATCAATCATCAACCATCCCATCATTCATAAGAATCATCAACTCATCAATCAATCAATCTGTTCAAAAAAACCCCCCCCCAAAATCCCCCCAATTTCCCCCCCCCCCATAAAACTCAAAAAAAACACAAAAAAAATTTTCCCCCCCCCCAATCCCCCCCCCCCCAAAATCCGCCCCCAACAATCATCAATTCACCAATCAAATCATCATCAATCATCATGCAATCCAAACAATCAAATCATCAGCATCATCATCATCAAAAATCCACTCATCTCCATCATCACCAATCCTCGCATCACATCATCATCCCACACATCTCCAATCATCAATCAATCATCATCATCCCAAAATCATCATCTCATCATCATCAATCAACATCCCATCATCCACAATCCAATCATCAAAATCATCAAATCAACCTCTCATCAAACATCCATCATCAACTTCATCCATCATCAATCATCATCATCAATTCAAATCATCAGCATCATCAATCACCATCATCATACATCAATCCATCCATCATCAAATCATCATCAATCATCATCACATCAATCACATCATCATCAAAATCATCATCCAGCAGCATCTAATCAGCATCATCAAACCCATCATCATCAATCCATCATCATCCAATCATCATCAGCATCAAATCCATCATCAATCATCATCCATCATCCAATCAATCATCAATCAATCATCATCCATCATCATCATCATCATCATTCCATCTCAAAGCACAATCATCATCAATCATCATCTCAAATATCAAAAAATTCCCCCAACAAAAAAAAAAAAAAAAAAAAAAAAAATCCCCCCATAATCAATAAAAATCCATCATCATCTCATCATCAGCATCATCATCCAAATCAGCATCATCATCATCATATCATCAATCTCCATCAATCCCTCAAATCATTCATCATATCCATCATCAATCATCATATCACCAATCATAATCAATATACAATAATCATCACATCAAATCAACCATCAAATCACTCATGTCAACATCAAATCAACAATCTCAATTCAAAACAATCTCACAAGATCATCAAATCAATCCCATACATCAATCATCATCATCCATCAATCACAATCATCAGCATCATCATCACATCATCCCTCATCATCAATCATCATCACCATCAATCAATCCATCATCCAATCATCAACACTATCACCATCATCAATTTAGCATCAATATCAATCATCAATCAATCATTAACATCACGTATCCATCACAATATCTCATCCATCATTATCATCATCATCATCATCATCCATCTCCATCATCCCACAAATCAATCCCAACATATCATCATCATCAGCAACAAAACAAATAAGCCCATCCCAAATCAAAAAAAAAAAAAAAAAAAAAAAAAATCAGCCATCCATCAACATAAAGCATCCTCATCATCACTCATCAATATCCATCATAATCAATCAAATATCATCGAATCCATCACATCATCCACAGTATTCAGATCACCCAAGATCATCATCTCATCATCCATCATCCATCATCAATCAATCATCCTCAATAACTCCAATCAACAATCAATCATCATCAGCATCATCAATCAAATCATCATCATCATTCATCATCATAACAATAATCCACATCTCATCCCATCAATAATCAATCATCAAATCAAATCAAATCACACATCAATCCTCAAATCAAATCCCAAATCATCAACAATCATCATCATCATCATCTCCACATCACCAATCACCATCATCATCATCTTTCCATCATCAAGCATCATCATCATCAAATTCCAATCAATATCCCCACCTCATCATCAATCAATCAATATCATCAAACATCATCAACACATCCATCCATCATCATCATCCATCCCCATCACCATCATCAAATCAAATCATCATCATCAAATCTCATCAAATCAATCCATCATCATCATCATCCATCATAATCCCCCCCCCCCCCCATCCCCCCCCCCCAAAATCCCCAAAATCCCCCCAAAAATCCCCCCCCCCCCCCCCAATCCCCAAAAAAAAAAAATTCCCCCCCCCCCAAAAAATCCCCCCCCAATCCCAAAAAAAAAAAAATCCCCCCCCCCGCAAATCCCCCCCCCCCAAAATCCATCATCATCATCAGCAGCATCATCAAATCACAGCAATCATCCATCATCCGCCCATCCATCAGCCAAAATCACAGCAATCGCACATCATCAAAGCCATCATCAAACAAAAAATCAAATCAGCAATCACCAGCATCATCAGCATCATCAGCATCAATCATCCCCATCATCAGCAAGCATCAGCCCATCAATCAAACAATCAAATCACATCAAAAATCCGCCTCATCAGCATCAATCCAGCAAAAACAAAATCCATCACAATCATAAGCCATCATCAGCATCACAACCACATCATCCATCTCAGAATCATCAGCATCAGTCAAAAGCAATCATCACTCATCCAGCACAATCAATCCGCCAAGCACTCAACCCATCATCCGCAATCATCCACATCATCCAGCATCCAATCCCAGCATCCCATCAAACAAATCAGCAGCATCAATCAGCCCAAACAGCAGCACTCAATCCAGCCATCAAATCATCATCATCCGCAATCATCAGCAATCAAACCATAAGCCAATCATCAGCAAATCTCAGCCATCAATCAGCACATCACACCATCAACAACAATCAAACCAACCATCAGCCAATCATCACATCATATCATCAATCAATCCCAATCAGCAATCATCCATCCACCATCATCAGCAGCACATCACATAGCATCCAGCATCAGCATCATCATCAGCACATCAAGAGCACCTGCATCAGCAGCAGCAGCCATCAGCACCAAATCATCATCTCATCAGCAGCACAGCAGCATCACAACATCCGCAGCGCCATCAATCCAGCACCAGCATCAGCAGCACGCATCAATCAATCCGCTCCATCATCATCATCCAGCACCGCAAACTCAGCATCAGCAATCAAAGCATCATCATCATCAAAGCAGCAAATCCAGCGCATCAAATCATCATCAATCCCATCATCCATCCACATCATCCTCATCCTCATCATCATCATCATCATCATCATCACATCATCATCCTCATCAATCCTCATCCATCATCAGCATCCTCATCAAGCAGCAGCATCAAGCATCATCAGCAGCGCCAGCCAGCAGCAGCAATCATGCCATCAAGCACATCACATCATCAAATCAAGCATCATCATCAAGCATCCATCAAATCCGCAGCCATCATCAGCATCAATCATCAGCAAATCCACAATCCCCAAAGCTCATCCATCAATCCCATCAGCCAGCATCATCATCGCACCATCATCATCATCATCCATCATCAATCAATCATATCAACAATCATCAATTCCTCATCACTCATCATATCATCATACACTCATCCCATCTACCCCAACCCAAAAAAAAAAAAAAAATCCCTCCCCCCCCCCCCCCATCACAATCATCAATCATCACCATCATCATCTCATATCAAATCATCCATCATCATCATCATCCATCCATTCCATCATCAATCACACCTAAATCCAATCATCCATCATCATCATCATCCATCAATCATCATCATCTCATCATCATCATCATCATCATCCTCATCATCATCATCATCATCATCATCATCATCAGCAACATCAATCAATCAATCCAACAATCATCAACATCATCAAATCATCCAATCATCCTCATTCATCATCAATCATCATCATATCATCCATCATCACATCATCAAAAAATCATCATCTCATCCAATCAGCCTCAAGCATCATCATCAGCATCATCCATCCAACCGCATCATCATCATCAACATCATCCACATCTATCAAGTCTCATCATCATCCAGTCATCATCATCATCTCTCAAGAATCATCATCCAGCCAATCATCAATCAATCACACATCATCATCAATCAAATCCCATCATCCAATTCATCATCAAAATCATCATCATCATCATCAATCATCATCATCATCATCAATCATCAGTCATCATCCATCATCATCATCATCATCATCGATCCATCATCATCATCAATCAATCATCATCATCATCATCATCATACATCAATCATCATCATCATCATCACCCAATCCATCACTCAGATCTCTCATCTCATCCATCATCATCCATCCATCATCCATCAAATCATCATCATCAATCCATCATCATCATCATCATCCGCTCATCCATCATCATCATCACTCAATCATCATCATCATCACAATTCATCAATCATCATCATCCACAAATCAATTCACATCAATCATCATATAATCAATCATCCAAATTCATCAAACCCATCATCATCATAAATATCATGCCATCAATCGACATCATCCTCAATCCCCAACATCCATCCATCAATCCACCATCATCCATCCATCATCCCTCAATCATCCATAAATCCATCTCATCAATCATCATCATCCTCATCCATCACATCAACTCATCATCTCACAATCTCCATCAATCTCATTCACATCCATCAATCAATCACCCTCAACATCCAACATCAATCACTATCAAAATCATATCAATCAATATCATCAACTTCATCATCATCAAAAATCATCATCATCATCATCAGCTCCTCATCAATCAATCATCAGCCATCATCCATCATCAATCATCATCATCATTCATAGCAACATACATCATCATCAATATCATCAATATCATCAAATCATCCTCAATATTCATCAATTCCACATCACAATATCCTCATCATTCCATTACATCATCAATCTCATCAATCGCATCAACATCAACATCATCAACAAATAGCATCATCATCATCACAATATCATATCAATATCAATCATCATCATCTCCTCAATCAATCAAACATCATCATTCATCATCAATCTCATCAAATAATCATCAATATCAACGACAATCTCACAACATCAATCAACATTACCAATATCAATCCAATAATTCAATCATCATCACATCATCAATCCTCTATCATCAATCCATCATCATCAACATCACCTCTCATCCAAGCATCAAATCAATCCCCAATCATCATCATCATCCTCCATCCTCAGCACATTCAATGTCATCCAATCAAATCCAAGTATCAAAGCAATCATTCAATAGCATCATTCAAATCAATTCAATATCTCATCCAATCAAATCATCATCATCCAGCCATCATCATCAACATCATCAATCCATCATCATCTTCCATCATCCATCATCAATCAGCATATCAATAATCATCATATTCATCCATCAATCTCATCAATACAAAAATCAACATCCATCACATCATCATCTCAGCATCATCATCATTATCTCAATCATCCCCCAAATCATCATCATCCCCAACATCATCCTCAATCAATCACAATCCATCTCAATCACATCATCATCATCCGCCAATATCATCAAGATCATCACCATTCATCAACATCATCAACATCCTCAAACAAATCATAAATATCATCAATCATCATACATCAATATCAATCTTCATCATTCATCCAAGCATCATCATCATCACATCATCATCAGCCTAAGCTCCCAATCTCAATTCAATCATCATCAGCATCATCAATCATCCATCCACATTCATCAAATACATCACATCCAATCAAACATCAAATCAACATCATCCCTCCTCCATATCCCCATCATATCACAATATCAATCATCATCATCATCACATCAATCATCATCAATCCATCACAATCATCATTCATCCAGCATCCATCATCCTCATCAACAATATCATCACAATCCATCATCATCATCAATATCAAATCAATTCATCTCATCCATCAATATCAATCATCACAGCATCAATATAATCA
>JACBWV010000294.1:37650-127098 GCA_013435795.1 Chlamydomonas sp. ICE-L
TCATCATTCATCACAATCAATGCAATATCATCATCAATATCATCAATATCATCACCATCATCACATCATCAACGTACATCAACAACATCATCAATATCATCAAATATCAATCAATCTCATCAATATCATCTTCCCCCATCATCATCATCAAATCACATCATCATCATCATCACATCATCATCTCAGCAATCCCCCCCCCCCCCCCCCCCCCCCCCATCATCATCATCAGCCAATCATCATCATCATCAATATCCATCAAATATCCATCACATCCACCAACATCATCAACAATCGAATCAACCAGCATACAAATCAATAATCATCAATAATATCAATCCAATATCATCACATCCATCATCATCATCATCATCATCTCCATCATCAATCATCAATCATCAGCATCAAGCCCTATATCATCATCATCCAATTATCATCAATAATCATCATCATTCATCAATATCCATCAAGTCATCATCAATATCATCATCATGCATCACCATCATCATCACAATCCATCATTCATCATCATCAATCATCATCATCATTCATCATCAATCATCACAATATCATCATCAGCCATCAAACAAATCATCATCAGGCCCAGCATCATATCCCAATCATCATCATCACATCATCATTCAATATCATCATCATCACTCATCAACATCATCAACATTATCAATATCATCAATATCATCAATCAGCATCATCATCATCATCCAATCATCATCATCAATCATCCATCATCATCTCATCATCAGCAATCATCATCATCCATATCAATCATCTTCATCATCCATCAACATATCATCATCATCATCAATCAAGATCATCATCACATCATCAAATATCATATCATCATCATCATCAATATCATCATCATCCATCATCATCAGCATCCATTCATCATCCAATCCACATCACTCATTTCTCATCATCAGCATCTTCTTCAATCATCATCAATGCATCCATCATCATCAATATAATCAATAATCATCAACATCATCATCAATAATCATCAACAATCATCACATCATCAGTCATCTCATCATCCATCATCATCATCATCCATCATCTCATCATATCATCAATCATCATCATCAATCCATCATCGCAGAGCTTGTGTACGGAAGGGTGAAATGACTCAATAGGAAAGCCCAACTATATTAGGTCGGTGCGTGGTCCACTAACATACGGCATTTATACTATCTTTTATATCCTTCATTTACATTTTAGTGACATGCAAGCAGACTATAAGTTGAGCCGCCAAGATTTTTTCAAGAATCATTATATAACTTACCTATCTGAAAGTCACATCACCGCGGGGCTTAGGGCCACTGGTCCCACCCTCTTGCCAAGTGCCTGGATTTCTAATTTGTCCTGCATCCGTCCTTCTTCAAAGGTCTGTCTTTTTTTATTTTAAAGCTGCCAACGATTTTATGTAGTGGGGGGACAAAGAAGTAATCAAACCATCCAACGGGGTATATAAATCAGGCAGATTGAAGCAATCAACCTCAAAGTTTCCTGGCAGAATAATGACCCTCTCTTTTCCCAACACTTCAAGAACACAACCAATTAATCCTGCCCCAGCTTTCCCTATTCCCCCAACCCCTTCCCAAACCGTTACCTCTTTTCGTGTTGAAAGTCGCACAAACACTTTCTCACTACCAATCAAAGCTGGCCGGGGAGTTGGAAAACCATCTACCCCGCTTGGCCTCGAAACTAATTTCATTCAGCAGCACAACTTTCGAATCAACATTCATCCTCGCCGACGCCCTTCTAGATATAAAATCACTTTATCAGAAACTGCCACCAATAGCTAACTAGGGGAATCAGTAGCAGTTTACTCACGAGCTGCCTTGGCTTTTGCTCCCGATTTTCTAACCACCTTGATTTGCGTAGACATCATGGATGAGTAGTCAGAGAACAGATAGAGCTGCGCGCAATTGTCAACCGTATACAGGGGCTCTGAGCTCTTCTGCGCAGAGGAAGATTTCGAACGACCAAGCAAACCACACTATTGCAAGAAGCAGTGATCGGATATACAGCGCTCTCGGGGTGCGTGGCATTGATGGGCTGAATTATGGGCTGAATTGTCGTAAGCCCCCAAAGCGCAACGCCCTGAACATTTAAAATCTTGATTCGGGAGTAGCTCACATGTAACTGATTATTAACCATATTCATGTGAACACTGTGACAATTCCTAACCAACTTCGAACAGAACCTGGATCCATTTGTTTCGGAGAGGCCCACCCACATTAAAACCAAGCAGCAAAATGCAGAATGCGTACCGAAGGGTGCTCCTGGATCCAGGGTGGTGCGCTTAGTCACCTAGAACTCGTGCGCCAACCTCGCAAAGCCGTCGGTAGCTCCCAAGTGCGTTCCGATCCACAATTGGGAGCTACCGACGCCGTCGCGGGCTCCACGCTTGGGGTCGCGGGATCCACACTTGGGGCCGCGGTGCAGCATCGCGTCAATTAAATTAAATAAAAGGCTAACACGGACATGCACGCACTTTCCTCAGATCCCAAAGGTGAAGGGGTGGTATGTGAAGGAGGGCATCCACTCGACTGCGATGCCCCCCGACCCATGCCCTCAACAGAGAGGCAATGCTAATGCAAGCACCACCAACCTACTACCACCAACACCACCAACACCATCCCTCCACACTAGGCCAGCACCACCACCATCCTACCACCAACACCATCCCACAACACTACAGCCAGCACCACCATCATCCTACCAACAACAACACCATCATCCTACTAACAACACCACCAACACCATCCCACAAAGCGCGCACGCTACTAATGCCACCACCACCACCATCCTACCACCAACACCACCAACACCATCCCACCACACTTCGGCCAGCGCCACCACCATCCTACCACCCAACACCAACAACACCATCCCATCATGCCCACTTCTGCCAATACCACTACCATCCTACCACCAACACCACCAACACCATCCCACCACACTACCGCAAGCACCACCATCATCACATCACTAACACCACCAACACCATCCCACCACACTACGGCAAGCACCACCATCATCCTACCACCAATCAACACCATCAACACAATCCCACCAAACTACGGCCATAACCTCCACCATCCTACCACCAACACCACCTACCAACACCATCCCACAACGCACACTAATGCCAGCACCACCACCATCCCACCACCAATCAAAACTAGCAACACCATCCCACCAAACTCCGGCCAGCAACATCACCATCCTACCAATCAACACCGACAACACCATTCCACCACACTACGGCGGCCAGCACCATCATCATCACACCACCAACAAGAACAACACCATCCCACCACACTTTGGCCAGCACCACCATCATCACACCAACAACAGTAACAACACCAATCACACCACGCACACTACTCCTGGCACCAACACCATCCTCGTAGGCCTACCACCAACACCATCCCACTACACTACGGCTAGCACCACCACCACCTACCAACACCACCTACCAACACCATCCCACCACGCACACTACATATATACTACCAGCACCACCATCATCCTACCACCAACACCAACAACACCATCCCATCACAATACAGAGGGCACCACCACCGTGCTACGACCAAGACCAACAACACAAAAACACCACACTACGGCCAGCACCACCTCCATCCTACCACCAATACCAAAAACACCTTCCCACCACACTTAGTGCGGCCAGCACCACCACGCACCATCCTACAACCACCTACAACAAAAACATGCCACCACACTACAGCCAGCACCACCAGCATCATACCATCAACACCACTAACACCATCCCACCAAAATACGGTCAGCACCACCAACATCCCAGCACACTACGGCTAGCACCACCACCACCACCATCCTACCACAAACACCACTACGACAAACATCCCATCGTCCTACAACCAACACCAACAGCACCATCCAACCACCCTCCACAACCACCACCAACATATTACCACCAATTTAATAAACATAATTGATGATAATATAGTATAAATGCATGCACTTCGACTTCACAAACACACACACACACACACAAACACACACACACAAACACAAACGCACACACACTCCTCACCTTGCCCAACTCATCCATAGTCTGTTCATATTCTGCCACAGACGCAAAGCCACCACGATCTGCTATGCAAGCTTCAACACCTGGTGTGGAATGGTGGTGATTGTTGTTGGTGGAGGGGCATTACATTACATTACATGTTAAAGTCTACTTGACACCGCGAGGGTGTATAAGACTCTATGCTTTAAACAAAAAGAAAAGCACCCACAAAGCAAAACATGTTGTGGTGTGTGTGTGTGTGTGTGTGTGTGTGTGTGTGTGAGTGGGGCGTGTGTGTGGGGTGGGGGGCTGGGGTGGGGGTGGGGGTGGGGGGGGGTGGGGGGGCATGACCATCCAGCCCAGCCTCAATGCTCTGCTGCTCCTTGTACACCACCGCCAGCTGCTATGCAAGCTTCACCACCTGATGTGTGAGAGGGGTAGTTGGTGTTGGTGTTGGTGGAGGGGCATGGTGTGGAGGGGTGTGTTAAGAGTATGGGGAGCAGAGCAAAAGCTTATTTTATTTATATACATCATAAAGTTGTATCTATATATCATATAATTGTGCGTGTGCGTATATATATATATATATATAATATTTTATAGGTTATTTTATATGTATATGAGGTTATTTTCTATAGACATATCGTATTGTATAGGTTATTTTTTGGCTGCCTTGTTACCGACCCTGAATGGGTAGCGACTTTCAGTACATCAGGTGTATTGCCGGAGGAGCAAATCGGAGGAGCAAAACGGGCGAGCAAAATGAATGCGCTGCTGGCCCTAAGGTTTCAGCCTGCAAAATTGCGCGTGCCCCGCACCAGCTGACGCTTGGATATGGCAGGCAGCTCACTCAACTAGCAAAGGCAGTCACATCGTCTCCGAGGCAGATTTCAGACAAGCTGTAGGGGCAGTCACGTCAACTCATCTTCCAGGCAGGTTTAAGACAACCTGCGCCCCGCACCAGCTGACGTTTGGATTCGGCAGTCCAGTCACCTCGAGGGATAAGGCAGCGGCACTGATAAGGCAGTCACATCGCCTGAGGGTGAACAAGCCATGATGAGGCAACGGCGCAACTGTGTACCAAAGCGCGGTATATGAGACACGAATTCCGCAAGAACAGCCACCAGGGCAGCAACAAGGTTAGACACACCGCACACTTACTAGTCAGAGTCGGAACCCGAAGTCCACAAGACCTGCCACCACAGCAGCTCGAGGTGACAACAAGCCCTAGTGACAGTGGGGATCCCCATCCCCAAGGGAGGTCACGCCCTTGTTCTTCTGAGGGGCTAGATCTTCAGCTGCAAAGATTAAAGGAGGTGGGGACAGATAAGTTTTAACCAATCCATGGGTAAATAATCAGGAAAGATTGAGCAATCAAGTTCAAAGTTCCTAGCAGATGAACTATCTTCCCAACACATCCTACAACCAACACCAACAGCACAATCCAACCACCCTCCACCACCACCACCAACATACTACCACCAACACCAATATGAGAACCATCTCATCGTCCTACAACCGACACCAACAGGGGGAGAGGGAGGGGGAGGGGGGAGGGGGGAAGGGGGAGGAGGGAGGGGGGAGGGCCGGAGGGGGGAGGGGGGAGAGGGGGAACAGGGGGGGAGGGGGGGACATGTTATAATAAATATATAGGTTGCGGCAAACAGATATATAAGGCCTAAACAGATAGATCTATACAGGATAGATCTATGTGTAGCAAACAAAACTATTATATCAGTTTATCAAATAGGACTCTGAAAACTCTGGGATTTGTTTTCCATGTAGGCTGCATCATATTAAGTCGACCTGTCTTCAAATAATTGTTTTATTAAGTTCAATAATCACTTGTGAAACTTGCTACCGGAGCGGTCACATTCTAGACAGTCACAATAGCCTCCATACTAACCCATCATCACCATCATCATAAATTCAGCATACATCATGTCCTGTAAAAGTCTTCAAAATGTATAATTTGTTTAGTGTCATAGACTCATAGTGTGCTCCCTGGTTTATTTGGGTATCGCACTGGGGGACTTGTAATTGGAAGACATTGAGCAGTCCAGCGTTGCCTGGAAAAAAAACTAGAAGCTTGAATACATCATCAATTAATCATCATCGCCATCATCATCATGTATGTATGTATGTTACAGTCCAGGGGTAGGCCAAATAGGCTTAAGGGACTTGCCCAACCGCATAGGAAGGGCTTAAAAATAAAAAGCACTAATGAACTGAGCCCCAAACAGTTGTTTAACCAACGGGGGCCCTGAGTTTGTGCTACAATGATAATTTCATCATGCCGCGATCGCTTCGCTAGGGTGGTAGACTAGTAGGGTTTCATGTGATGTACATATAAACAATCAAAAACAATTGTAACATGTGGCTGTGCAAATCTCAGACAAATATAATATCACTTGATAGCGCGGGCGATGTACGATTGAATTGAGCGGTGCTGGGCTTCATGGGCCTGGTATGTATGGAGGCAAGGCTGTATGGTTCTGTCCCATGATTGTGCTGATGTTAGTGGGCAGCCTGCCAACCAAGTATGTAGGTGATCTGACTTCCACTAGTAAGGGTGACACCCACACTGTGACATCACACCAACCTGAGTGCAGACACTTCCTGCGGAATCGCCTCAGAGCCCTTGCTTCTCGCTCAGATACAGCTTTGCGACTTGGATTAGGTGGATCATTTAGTAGGCGCTATCAACCTGTTCTGGAGGGAGCGCGGAAGCTTCGCGAGTTGTTGTGGATGGAATTGCGCTTTTCAGCGGAGACTCAGTACCGGGCAGTAAAGAATTTGAAATGTGTTGATTAACACATTTGAAGAGGAACGCATGAAGGGAACGAGAATTGCGAGTTTCAGCAAGAGTCGACAATGCGAACGGCCGAGATACATCGATGTAGATATATCGTGACCAGGGGGCGTTGGACAAGGGGTATCGATAGGTCTACCCGGATCTACCGGCTTCACGCCAATACATCTATTCGCGCCGGTATACCGCGCATACTTCGAATCAGGTTGTAATCATGATATCGTACGCACCTACCACATATGAATAATTCAGACTGCCACACCAAAGTATAGCCTTCTGCAATTAAATCAAATTCGATATGATTTAGTGTTATTAAATCAAATTAATTCCAATTAAAATCAAAGTAAATCAAATTAAATCGAATAAGTTAAATTAAATTATGAGACCACCCATGATTAGTCCTTGGCAAGGTCACTATATTGGCACCACTTGGGGCCTCGTGCAATAATTATCTACCCCCCATAGCTGCTTTTTAACCATCATGCAATCCCGGCACTGAAAATCAGAGGACGCCATTGTGTGCGCCGTATGGCTAACCAACCTCCCGAATTCATATCTAAGTATTTTTTATGGGTATTTTAATTTAGTGGGGTGGTGTGGGGATGGTGTGGGGTGGGGTGGATGGAGTGGGGTGGGGGGGTCAGCCCTCATGTTTTCTAGGCATGGCGTTTGCAGTTTTTCACTCCTGTCCAACAACAAAAAAAAGGGGGGGCGGCACTGGGGCGGCACTCCAAATGTTAATAATGTATACAGTCACTCACCGTAGCGATGAACTGGTGAAGCAGGAGGGCCGCTGCTGCCAACAGCGATGAAACCGCACTCGGTTCTTCAGCTCTTGTTTATCCTGCCTACCGTATTCTCCTTGCCAAAGTCATCGTCGCCCTTGTTTAGTTCAAGGAAACCCTTGAACTTATTCTTCCCGCAAAAATGCGATGGATCCATGGGGATGGTATGGGGATTCAGAACCCATGGATCCATCGCATTTTTTGCGGGCAAAGAAACCCTTGAACTTATATAATAATAGGGGCGACGATGACTGTGGAAAGGAGAAGACGTAGGCACTTTCAGATCTGAAGAAGAAACCAGCCGCAATTTGGAGTCAGAAGATATAAACAGCTTGTCAGCTGTCACTCTGACAGAGTGACGTACAGTTGCGGTACGATATTTCCGGACGTCGGCGTGGGGCCTAACTGCCGGGCCCACACGGCCCCGCACGTCCCACACGAACCCTCAAGCGTTATTTGTATTGTTAGCTCGTGCTAGCGCAAATAACCCCCTTTTGAAAATCTGGTGACATTATCACGCACTTCCCTGTCATTATTAGCGTGTAAACACGCACGTCCCCAGGCCCCTGCACGACCCTGTCAAAATCTGTGAAAACACGCACGTCTCAGTCAAAATCTGAACAAATCTGTCAAAATGTGTGTGCGACACGCACTAGGGGGTCTGAGGAAGTGTGCGTAATAAGTCCTATGCTTGCGACGGAAATTGACGGAGTCTGTAGGCAACGGAACGGAAGGTGGCAATGATGGAGCTGGCCGAAGCCAGTTAGTTGTGAGACAGTTAGGCTGACGTGTTAGGTTTCCATTTTTCGGTCGGTCGGTCGGTCGCACAAACGGACAACGGGGTAACCCTGGCCCTGGGGGTAAACCTGGGGGCTCCCGCCCCCCAGAAGGGGGGGGCTTCGCCAAAACACGCGCTCACCCCTCTGGAGTGTGCATGTTAACACGAAGACGCGCTCGTGTTTAACAACCGTGGTTATTTTTTTAGTTGTGATAGGCTATGAAAGGTTTTTCAGCCCAGGAGGTGGGTCTCCCGACACAAACCAGCGACACCGAGGATTCAGTTCGAATGGCGCTGCCACTCAAACAAACGAATAGACGCATTTATTGCTGAAGACGGAGAGCCTCGAATTTGCTGGCTGGAGCCATGTATGCAGTTATGCACGTATGTAACGTACGGAATGTTGTGAAATTAAAATTGAAATTGTTACATCCGTGTAATGCAGTCACTCATAGGACGTGAAATTAAGGACACCACAGCGTTAGCCGGAGCTAGCAGTAGTCACCGTACGGTATGTTGCTACAGTAAAGACCCACCTCCTGGGGTGAAAATCCTTTCACACAAAAAAGTCCTGGTATAGCCAAATAGGCTGAAGGGACTTGCCCCACCATGGTATCAGAAGGGGCAACAAGGAAAGCAGCCAAATTGCTGGCTGAAGCTATGTAACCAAGTTCAAGTATCAGGAGGGGCTACAAAGAAAGCAGCCAAATTGCTGGCTGAAGCTATGTAACCAAGTTCAAGTATCAGGAGGGGCTACAAAGAAAGCAGCCAAATTGCTGGCTGAAGCTATGTAACCAAGTTCAAGTATCAGGAGGGGCTACAAAGAAAGCAGCCAAATTGCTGGCTGAAGCTATGTAACCAAGTTCAAGTATCAGGAGGGGCTACAAGAAAGCAGCCAAATTGCTGGCTGAAGCTATGTAACCAAGTTCAAGTATCAGGAGGGGCTACAAAGAAAGCAGCCAAATTGCTGGCTGAAGCTATGTAACCAAGTTCAAGTATCAGGAGGGCTACAAAGAAGCAGCCAAATTGCTGGCTGAAGCTATGTAACCAAGTTCAAGTATCAGGAGGGGCTACAAAGAAAGCAGCCAAATTGCTGGCTGAAGCTATGTAACCAAGTTCAAGTATCAGGAGGGGCTACAAAGAAAGCAGCCAAATTGCTGGCTGAAGCTATTTAACCAAGTTCAAGTATCAGGAGGGGCTACAAAGAAAGCAGCCAATTGCTGGCTGAAGCTATGTAACCAAGTTTCAAGTATCAGGAGGGGCTACAAAGAAAGCAGCCAAATTGCTGGCTGAAGCTATGTAACAAGTTCAAGTATCAGGAATTCAGGGAAGGGCTACAAGAAAGCAGCCAAATTGCTGGCTGAAGCTATGTAACCAAGTTAAGTACCGGTACTCAGGAGGGGCTAAAATAAAAGGATCTGATGAACTGAATTCCCAAACAATCGTATTACCAACGGGGGGGTCTGAGTTCGTGCTGCAATGATAATTTGATTTTGTGGTTATTTCCGCATTTTACGTTTTATAAAGTGTTTCCATCCTTCAAAGAATTCGGGATTCATGAGCATCCTCACCCTGGAGTCTTTATCAACCAAATAAATAAAGTAAACACATAATAGTACACCGTATTACGAGGCACTAAAAAATAATAGTAAAAATAATAGTAAAAATAATAGTACACCGTATTACGAGGCACAAAAAAAAGGAGGGGCGGCACTGGGGCGGCACTCCAAATGTTAATAATGTATACAGTCACTCACCGTAGCGATGAACTGGTGAAGCAGGAGGGCCGCTGCTGCCAACAGCGATGAAACCGCACTCGGTTCTTCAGCTCTTGTTTATCCTGCCTACCGTATTCTCCTTGCCAAAGTCATCGTCGCCCTTGTTTAGTTCAAGGAAACCCTTGAACTTATTCTTCCCGCAAAAATGCGATGGATCCATGGGGATGGTATGGGGATTCAGAACCCATGGATCCATCGCATTTTTTGCGGGCAAAGAAACCCTTGAACTTATATAATAATAGGGGCGACGATGACTGTGGAAAGGAGAAGACGTAGGCACTTTCAGATCTGAAGAAGAAAACCAGCCGCAATTTGGAGTCAGAAGATATAAACAGCTTGTCAGCTGTCACTCTGACAGAGTGACGTACAGTTGCGGTACGATATTTCCGGACGTCGGCGTGGGGCCTAACTGCCGGGCCCACACGGCCCCGCACGTCCCACACGAACCCTCAAGCGTTATTTGTATTGTTAGCTCGTGCTAGCGCAAATAACCCCCTTTTGAAAATCTGGTGACATTATCACGCACTTCCCTGTCATTATTAGCGTGTAAACACGCACGTCCCCAGGCCCCTGCACGACCCTGTCAAAATCTGTGAAAACACGCACGTCTCAGTCAAAATCTGAACAAATCTGTCAAAATGTGTGTGCGACACGCACTAGGGGGTCTGAGGAAGTGTGCGTAATAAGTCCTATGCTTGCGACGGAAATTGACGGAGTCTGTAGGCAACGGAACGGAAGGTGGCTATGATGGAGCTGGCCGAAGCCAGTTAGTTGTGAGACAGTTAGGCTGACGTGTTAGGTTTCCATTTTTCGGTCGGTCGGTCGGTCGCACAAACGGACAACGGGGTAACCCTGGCCCTGGGGATAAACCTGGGGGCTCCCGCCCCCCAGAAGGGGGGGGCTTCGCCAAAACACGCGCTCACCCCTCTGGAGTGTGCATGTTAACACGAAGACGCGCTCGTGTTTAACAACCGTGGTTATTTTTTTAGTTGTGATAGGCTATGAAAGGTTTTTCAGCCCAGGAGGTGGGTCTCCCGACACAAACCAGCGACACCGAGGATTCAGTTTGAATGGCGCTGCCACTCAAACAAACGAATAGACGCATTTATTGCTGAAGACGGAGAGCCTCGAATTTGCTGGCTGGAGCCATGTATGCAGTTATGCACGTATGTAACGTACGGAATGTTGTGAAATTAAAATTGAAATTGTTACATCCGTGTAATGCAGTCACTCATAGGACGTGAAATTAAGGACACCACAGCGTTAGCCGGAGCTAGCAGTAGTCACCGTACGGTATGTTGCTACAGTAAAGACCCACCTCCTGGGGTGAAAATCCTTTCACACAAAAAAAGTCCTGGTATAGCCAAATAGGCTGAAGGGACTTGCCCCACCATGGTATCAGAAGGGGCAACAAGGAAAGCAGCCAAATTGCTGGCTGAAGCTATGTAACCAAGTTCAAGTATCAGGAGGGGCTACAAAGAAAGCAGCCAAATTGCTGGCTGAAGCTATGTAACCAAGTTCAAGTATCAGGAGGGGCTACAAAGAAAGCAGCCAAATGCTGGCTGAAGCTATGTAACCAAGTTCAAGTATCAGGAGGGGCTACAAAGAAAGCAGCCAAATTGCTGGCTGAAGCTATGTAACCAAGTTCAAGTATCAGGAGGGGCTACAAGAAAGCAGCCAAATTGCTGGCTGAAGCTATGTAACCAAGTTCAAGTATCAGGAGGGGCTACAAAGAAAGCAGCCAAATTGCTGGCTGAAGCTATGTAACCAAGTTCAAGTATCAGGAGGGGCTACAAAGAAAGCAGCCAAATTGCTGGCTGAAGCTATGTAACCAAGTTCAAGTATCAGGAGGGGCTACAAAGAAAGCAGCCAAATTGCTGGCTGAAGCTATTTAACCAAGTTCAAGTATCAGGAGGGGCTACAAAGAAAGCAGCCAAATTGCTGGCTGAAGCTATGTAACCAAGTTCAAGTATCAGGAGGGGCTACAAAGAAAGCAGCCAAATTGCTGGCTGAAGCTATGTAACCAAGTTCAAGTATCAGGAATTCAGGAAGGGCTACAAAGAAAGCAGCCAAATTGCTGGCTGAAGCTATGTAACCAAGTTCAAGTACCGGTATCAGGAGGGGCTAAAAATAAAAGGATCTGATGAACTGAATTCCCAAACAATCGTATTACCAACGGGGGGGTCTGAGTTCGTGCTGCAATGATAATTTGATTTTGTGGTTATTTCCGCATTTTACGTTTTATAAAGTGTTTCCATCCTTCAAAGAATTCGGGATTCATGAGCATCCTCACCCTGGAGTCTTTATCAACCAAATAAATAAAGTAAACACATAATAGTACACCGTATTACGAGGCACTAAAAAATAATAGTAAAAATAATAGTAAAAATAATAGTACACCGTATTACGAGGCACAAAAAAAAGGAGGGGCGGCACTGGGGCGGCACTCCAAATGTTAATAATGTATACAGTCACTCACCGTAGCGATGAACTGGTGAAGCAGGAGGGCCGCTGCTGCCAACAGCGATGAAACCGCACTCGGTTCTTCAGCTCTTGTTTATCCTGCCTACCGTATTCTCCTTGCCAAAGTCATCGTCGCCCTTGTTTAGTTCAAGGAAACCCTTGAACTTATTCTTCCCGCAAAAATGCGATGGATCCATGGGGATGGTATGGGGATTCAGAACCCATGGATCCATCGCATTTTTTGCGGGCAAAGAAACCCTTGAACTTATATAATAATAGGGGCGACGATGACTGTGGAAAGGAGAAGACGTAGGCACTTTCAGATCTGAAGAAGAAAACCAGCCGCAATTTGGAGTCAGAAGATATAAACAGCTTGTCAGCTGTCACTCTGACAGAGTGACGTACAGTTGCGGTACGATATTTCCGGACGTCGGCGTGGGGCCTAACTGCCGGGCCCACACGGCCCCGCACGTCCCACACGAACCCTCAAGCGTTATTTGTATTGTTAGCTCGTGCTAGCGCAAATAACCCCCTTTTGAAAATCTGGTGACATTATCACGCACTTCCCTGTCATTATTAGCGTGTAAACACGCACGTCCCCAGGCCCCTGCACGACCCTGTCAAAATCTGTGAAAACACGCACGTCTCAGTCAAAATCTGAACAAATCTGTCAAAATGTGTGTGCGACACGCACTAGGGGGTCTGAGGAAGTGTGCGTAATAAGTCCTATGCTTGCGACGGAAATTGACGGAGTCTGTAGGCAACGGAACGGAAGGTGGCAATGATGGAGCTGGCCGAAGCCAGTTAGTTGTGAGACAGTTAGGCTGACGTGTTAGGTTTCCATTTTTCGGTCGGTCGGTCGGTCGCACAAACGGACAACGGGGTAACCCTGGCCCTGGGGGTAAACCTGGGGGCTCCCGCCCCCCAGAAGGGGGGGGCTTCGCCAAAACACGCGCTCACCCCTCTGGAGTGTGCATGTTAACACGAAGACGCGCTCGTGTTTAACAACCGTGGTTATTTTTTTAGTTGTGATAGGCTATGAAAGGTTTTTCAGCCCAGGAGGTGGGTCTCCCGACACAAACCAGCGACACCGAGGATTCAGTTCGAATGGCGCTGCCACTCAAACAAACGAATAGACGCATTTATTGCTGAAGACGGAGAGCCTCGAATTTGCTGGCTGGAGCCATGTATGCAGTTATGCACGTATGTAACGTACGGAATGTTGTGAAATTAAAATTGAAATTGTACTCCGTTAAATGCAGTCACTCATAGGACGTGAAATTAAGGACACCACAGCGTTAGCCGGAGCTAGCAGTAGTCACCGTACGGTATGTTGCTACAGTAAAGACCCACCTCCTGGGGTGAAAATCCTTTCACACAAAAAAAGTCCTGGTATAGCCGAATAGGCTGAAGGGACTTGCCCCACCATGGTATCAGAAGGGGCAACAAGGAAAGCAGCCCAATTGCTGGCCTGAAGCTTGTAACAAATCTCAAGTATCAGTAGGGCTACAAGAAAGCAGCCAAATTGCTGGCTGAAGCTATGTACCAAGTTCAATATCAGGAGGGGCTACAAGAAAGCAGCCAATTGCTGCGAAGCTATGTAACCAAGTTCAAGATCGGAGGAGGCTCAAGAAAGCATTCCAAATTGCTGCTGAGCTATGTAACCAATTCAAGTATCAGGAGGGGCTACAAAGAAAGCAGCCAATTGGCTGGCTGAGCTGCCAAATGGCTGGCTGAAGCTTGTAACCAATTCAAGTATCGGAGGGGCTACCAAAGAAAGCAGCCAAAATGCTGGCTGAAGCTATGTAACCAAGTTCAAGTTCAGAGGGGCTTACAAAGAAAGAGCCAAATTGCTGGCTGAAGCTATGTAACCAAGTCAAGTTCAGTGAGGGGCTACAAAGAAAGCAGCCAAAAGTGCTGGCTGAAGCTATGTAACCAAGTTCAAGTATCATGGAGGGGCTACAAAGAAAGCAGCCAAATTGCTGGCCTGAAGCTATGTAACCAAGTTCAAGTAATCAGTAAGGGCTACAAAGAAAGCAGCCAAATTGCTGGCTGGAAGCTATGTAACCAAGTTCTAAAGTACCGGTATCAGGAGGGGCTAAAAATAAAAGGATCTGATGAACTGAATTCCCAAACAATCGTATTACCAACGGGGGGTCTGAGTTCGTGCTGCAATGATAATTTGATTTTGTGGTTATTTCCGCATTTTACGTTTTATGAAGTGTTTCCATCCTTCAAAGAATTCGGGATTCATGAGCATCCTCACCCTGGAGTCTTTATCAACCAAATAAATAAAGTAAACACATAATAGTACACCGTATTACGAGGCGAGAGGTTGATATGAGGGGGGCAGACCGTTTGCTTTCACTAGGGCCAACCAGGCAACCACCCTTTATCAACCAACTCAGGTCCGATGAATAGTTTCTCAACAAGCAATTCCCCATTCTCTGAGTACTTTATATCCGTACCGGTATAACATAATTACATGAAATGAATTTCATCTTACCAAGTCAAAGTTTGCCTGAGACTACCATAGAATATGTGTCAAACATGCAATAATGCATGACGTGAATACCGGGATGTAAAATAGTTTGGCATGTAATTTGGCCTTATTTGTTCCTTTGACAGGATTTTCACCGTAGGAGGTCGGACCCCTTCCACAAACCAACGTCACCGAGGATTGAGAAAGAATGGCGGAGAAGTTTCTCCTATGTCTCAGTGTAAATTTATCAGGGCAAACAAACGGTAATTCCTGGTTTAAAAAAACAGTCACTGCCGAAGAAGGCGAGCAGCCAAATTGCTGGCTGAAGGTATGTAACCAAGTTCAAGGTCAAGGACAGCATGGTAGGAACTCATCCTTTATTTTACTGCCGAAGACAACGAGCAGCCAAATTGCTGGCTGAAGCTATGTAACCAAGTTCAAGTATAGCATGGTGGGAACTCATCCTTTATTTTACTGCTGAAGACGGAGAGCAGCCAAATTGCTGGCTGAAGCTATGTAACCAAGTTCAAGTATAGCTTGGTGGGAACTCACCAGGCAGCACCTATAACCAATGGGGGAAACGTGGTGATCGTGAACAATAGGGGAACGTGAGGATCGTTATCTGTCACACTTCACCCCTCTTTCGAAGCACCCTTGCAAGCTGTTGCACCCTCTGGTCCATTCGCACGTTACATACATAAGTTTTTTTACCCCTTGTTTTATTCGCACGATGAGGGAATCTGTGCGGTAGTTTTTTTTGGGGATGTAGGCATTTGCAGCAGCCCAGCCTTTCGACGCAGCAGCCTGCAATATTTATTATTTATTTACTTCTTATATTTGCACGATGAGGGCATCTGTCCTATTTGGCCCACCCCTGGACTGTAACATACGTTCATACATCTGTGCGGCAGGTTGTTTTGGGGCTGTAGGCACTGGTTTACAGCAGCTCAGCCTTTCGACGCAGCAGCTTGCTTGCCTCAATAGCTTGGTGGGAACTCGTCTGGCAGCATTCCCGCAAGCTGCTGCACTCTTTGGTCTATTCGCACAATGAGAGCATCAGTGCGGCAGTAGACACCGGTTTGAAGCAGCTCAGCTTTGCGACGCAGCAGCCGACGTACTTCAGCCATGCTTACTGGTGTGGGGGGCTCTGGTCTCTCCTCTGGGGTGTGATCCCTCCCGCCACCCCCATGCACACCACCACTCTCCTGATCCCCACCACCCCCATGCATCCCTCCAACCCCGTGCATCCCGCCACCTCCATGCATCCCCGAGTACTCTGCTCCCTCATGTGCACCCCCATCCTGATCCCGAGGCTCCCTATGCAGCGTGTACGGATCCGACCATGTATCTGGACCTTCACTAGAGGCACGCGACCTGGCAGGTGAGGATTCCCAGTGGGACACTGACGCACGGGGGGGACTAAGAGAGGTACCACCACCCACACCAGCATCACCAGTACCACCTGAGGGACCCCCGTCTTCCTGCCCCCCGCCGCTGAAGTCCAAGCGCCCCATAGCTGGACTGGGGCCTTGGCCCCAGCGCCCCCCCTCAGGGGATGCCATCCCAGGGGACCAGGACCCACTGGGCCGGCCTGGAGGAGCACTGCCTGTGGGGGCGGCAGACCATGCGCCGGTCCCTCTGTCATCTCTGGTGCTCGTGCCTGCATGGGAGGATGGGGTTTTTGGTTTGGTTTGGTTGGTTTGGATTGGGTTTGGTTCGGCTGGTTGGTTGGTAGGGTTGGGGGGGGGGGGGGGGGGGGGGGGGGGGGGGGGGGGGGGGGGGGGGGGGGGGATCTCACGGAGGTGATAATTGTATGGGTTTAGGTCAGAGATAGCTTTTACAATAGCAACGACGGGGAGGGATCGAGTGTGCGTATTGATGATAGAGATCGTGTGTGTGTGTGCGAGATTGTGATGATAGGGATCGTCTGTGTGCGTGTGTTGATGATATAGAGGACGACAGAGATGGATCGTGTGTGTGCAAAGCGTGTGTGTGCGTGTGTTCATGGGGCTGCAGAGTTGATGGCGGTAAAGCAGCAAGATTTATTCTGTAGAGGGATTGCATATGACATGAGCGCTGTACATTGATGCTGCCCCCCCCCCCCCCCCCCCACCCCCCCCCCCCCCCCCCCCCCCAAAAAAAAGCACACCACACACCACCATCACCTGATATACATAATGTACATTATAGAGGACAGCACGGTATATGACATCAGACCCATCTGTTCCACACCTGTGCTCCTCCTGGCAGATTGCTGTTGCCCCCCCCCACCATCCCCCCACCCCCACCCACCATCCCGCACATCCCGCACCTGTGCTTCTCCTCTCAGATTGCTGCTGCCCACACTCCCCCCCCCACATCCACACCCACCCACCCAAACACCACCATCCGCACCTGTGCTTGTCATCTCAGATTGCTGCTGCCCCCCCCCCCACACACCCACACACCCACACCCACCCACCCCACCCACACCCACCCACCCACCCCACCCACACATCCACACCCACCCACCCACCCACCACCATCCGCACCTGTGCTTCTCCTCTCAGATTGCTGCTGCCCACACTCCCCCCCCACATCCACACCCACCCACCCAAACACCACCATCCGCACCTGTGCTTCTCATCTCAGATTGCTGCTGCCCCCCCCCCCCCCCCCCCCCCCCCCCCCCCCCCCACACACACAATCCACCCACCCACCACCATCCGCACCTGTGCTTCTCCTCTCAGATTGCTGCTGCCCCCACTCCCCCCCCCACAGACCACCTCCCACGCCACCAACTGTACCTGTGCTTCTCCTCTGAGATTGCTGCTGCCCCCCCCCCCCCCCCCCCCCCCCCCCCCCCACCACCACCACCACCATCACCCACCCACCCACCACCATCCGTACCTGTGCTTTTCCTCTCAGATTGCTGCTGCCCCTCCCCCCCCCCCCCCCCCCCCATCACCCACCCACCCCATCACCCACCCACCCACCACCATCCGTACCTGTGCTTCTCCTCTCAGATTGCTGCTGCCCCCCCCCCCCCCCCCCCACCACCACCACCACCATCCGTACCTGTGCTTCTCCTCTCAGATTGCTGCTGCTCCCCCACCTGGGATGACTCCCATGGAGTGCGATCTGGGCGATTGGAGTCGGCACTCTGGGGCTCCCAACCCACCCCCCACCCTACCATCCGCACTTGTGCTTCTCCTCCCAGATTGCTGCTGCCCCCCCCCCCCCCCCCCCCCCCCCCCCCCCCCCCCTCCCCCCTCTCCCTCCCCCCCCCCCCCACCGTACCATCCGCACCTGTGCTTCTCCTCTCAGATTGCTGATGCCCCTCCTCGCCCCACACACCTCCCCCCGCACCACCAACCGCACCTTTGCTTCTTCTCGCAGATTACTTCTGCCCCCCCACCCCCCTCCCCCACCCACCCCACCCCACCATCCGCACCTGTGCTTCTCCTCTCAGACTGCTGCTGCCCCCTCCCCTGGGATGACTCGCCCGGAGTGCGATCTGGGCTGCCGGCGATTGGAATCGGCACATTGGGAGGCGGAGATCCATCAGGGTTAGGGCCTGGCCCCCCTTGTCCTTGCCCTTCTGCTCCCCCTGGCCCCCCTTGTCTTTGCCCCCCTTGCCTTCCTGCCCCCCCTTCTCCTCCTAGGCCACCAGAGTCATTGACCTCACCCCCTCCTGCCGCCCCCACCATCGGGGTGCTGCTGCTAGTGGTGGAGGTGCCCGGAGAGGGGTCAGAGCTGGAGCTCACGATAGCACCCCGCCCTAGGGCGACAAAGGCAGCTGCCGACGGCTGCGGCGGTGTCTGCCTCCCACTGCCCTGCCCAGCTGACGGATCTGGGTGGGTGGGTTGGGAGCCATTGTACTGCCCGGCTGACAGATCTGGGCGGGTGGGTTGGGAGCCATTGTACTGCCCAGCTGATGGATCAGCGTGGGTGGGTTGCCTCCCATTGTACTGCCCGGCTGAAGGATCAGCGTGGGTGGGTTGGGAGCCCCTGTGTTGCCCCGCTGAGACGTGTTGGTCAAGCGGGTTTTGAGTGTCAGACTGGTGTGAGCTCCGCTGGGGTGCAGTGGGGGAGACGTGTGCCAGGGCGGAGGCTTTCAGCTGTTGTAGCTGCTGGCGCAGGGCAGAGAGGGCCACCTGCTGGTTGCTGGCATACCTGGAGGTGGTGGTGGTGGTGGTGGTGGTGGTGTGTATTTGTGTGTGGGGGGGGTTGGGATGGGGTGCATTTGTGTGTGTGTGGTGTGTGTGGTGGTGTGTGTGTGTGGGGGGGGGGGGGGGGGTGGGGGGGGGAGTGAGGGAGTGTGTGTGTGTGTGTGTGGTGAGGTGGTAGGGGGGGAGGGGGGGGGGGGGGTAGTAGTGTGTGTGTGGTAGTGTGTATGTGTGTTTGGTGGTGGTGGTGGTGGTGGTGGGCAGGGATGGTGGGAGAGTAGTGTGTGTGTGATGGTGGTGGTGGGTCCTTGAGGTAGAGTGTGTGTGTGTGTGTGTGTGTGTGTGTGTGTGTGTGTGTGTGGAGGGGGTGGGGTGGGGTGGGGTGGGGTGGGGGGGGGGTATATAAGCTATAAATTTGACACGGCATGTACTGCCCAGCTTGCGTAGCGCCCCTGCTCCTCCGCACCACTGTGCATACGAGCCAGCTCCAAAACCCACCGACGCTTCTAAATAATAAAACAATAAAGCATATACTGCCCAGCTTGCGGTGCGATATGTGTGTGTGAGCGTGTGTGTGGGCAGGGTTGTGTTGTACGGATACAGATTTAGAAGTGAGTACGGTTTGAGTACGGTACATTTTGTAGTAGCATAACATTCCCTGACCTGAAAACTTGTTTTTCCTAATATGACCTCGGTTCCTGCTAGGGCATTCTGGTATTTTCAGTGGTATGCTGGTGATGTCAAAATTCGAAGGCAGCAAATTTTTTTGCCACTTTGTATCATGGAACTGACTGTGCAAGTATGTGCCGTGAGTACGGACTGTACGCGTACTCAATTTTCAGGAAAACTAGTACGGTACGGATTTTAGGTGCGTTCTGTCTGTACTACACAACCTTGTGTGTGGGTGTGGAAGGTCTACCCAACACTGACCTAGACTCCAACCTACCACACCCACCAAAATAGACACAACATGTATAATCAATAAAATATAACAATAAAACATGTACTGCCCAGCTTGCGTACCGCGCTTGTTCCTCTGCAGCGATGTTCAACGCTGATGTGTCCATGTGCATACGAGCCAGCTCCGAAACCCCTCCAACCTTGCTATACCGGCTCACATGGCCATCCAGCCCAGCCTCAATGCTCTGCTGCTCCTTGTACACAACCGCCAGCTGCTCTGCAAGCTTCACCACCTGATGTGTGAGAGAGGTAGTTGGTGTTGGGTGAGGGGCATGGTGTGATGTGTGATGTGTGTGTGGGGGGGGGGGGGGGGGGGGGGGGGGGGGGGCATGACCATCCAGCCCATCCTCAATGCTCTGCTCCATTGTAAACCACGTAATCTAATCCCATCATCCCTCTAAGACCCTTCCCTCTCACTCACCTGTTCCTTATACACATCTTTCCTTCTTGAGGAACAAGACAGCTTGTCCTCACTTCTGCATACGTGGTGCAGAGCAAAATCTGCTTTCTGCCCCACCACCACTACCACCTCACACACAAACCTGCTCCTCATAAACTGCACAGAGAATCTATTGCCTCCTGTACCAGCATTCTTGCCACACGTCGCATGAAGGAGTCCCTACCGCCTGGAGGGTGACACTTACTATGTCTGCCATGGTGACTTTCCCCAGCTGCGGTGTACGGGAGGGTCCCCTTAACACCACGCCCCTCCAGGCGTTCTCTCTTTTTTTTTGCTCCTTATACACAGCTTTCCTTCTTGAGGAACAAGACAGCTTGTCCTCACTTCTGCATATGGGGTGCAGAGCAAAACCTGCTTTCTGCACCCCCAACCCTCCACCCCCCCCACACACCTGCTCCTTATAAGCTGCTTTTCCTTTTGAAGCACGAGACAGCTTCTCATCACTTCTTCGCAGATTCTCCTTGACTTCCATCAGCTCCCGTTGCAGTACCGCCTCCGACGTGTTGCGCTGCATCTCCCTGCATCACATGTTCATATAGACGAGGTATGATAAAAAAACATTGAGACGTATTGCGCTGCATCTCCCTGCATCACGTGTTCATATAGACGAGGTATGATACAACAAACATTCAGACGTGTTGCGCTGCATCTCCCTGCAGCAAGTGTTCATATAGATGTTGAGGCATGACCAAAATAAAACAAATATGAATACAAACAAAATCCACATATACCTGTGTCGATGAATCTCCCTAGGCTAAAGATATCACGTACGTACAATATCATTTGATGCAGTTTGTATGATGTCATTTGATGCAGTTTGTGTGACGTCATTTGATCTCATACTCGCCTTTGGTCAACATCATTTGATATGCCGGTCTCTACTTATCTTCCTATACCCTCCAAGCAGATAGTAATCGGCTACCACCTTCCAGGGTACTTCCAAGTGCGCGCTTTTGCACGCAACTATTTTGAGCCCCACTGCGCGTTTCGCGCAGTTTTTTGCAACCCTCTGAGGGCACAGCAAGCATCTTTTGCGCTTTTTGCACTACAAAGCGCAGTTTTTTCTTTTTCAAGTGCGGTAAAGCGCTGGCCAATTCAGTCAATGGAAGTACCCTGCCTCCTTCCCGACAAACACACCAGATCACAGGTAGACTTTCCTTCTCCCTGACCGAGAATAGCAGAACCCCACTCACCCCCCCCCCCCCCCCACCCCCCCCCTCCATCAGCCACCACCACAGC
The DNA here is from genome assembly GCA_013435795.1 of Chlamydomonas sp. ICE-L. Classification (NCBI taxonomy): domain Eukaryota; kingdom Viridiplantae; phylum Chlorophyta; class Chlorophyceae; order Chlamydomonadales; family Chlamydomonadaceae; genus Chlamydomonas; species Chlamydomonas sp. ICE-L. Next base: position 59,637 of record JACBWV010000294.1, read on the forward strand.
TGCACAGACAAGGCCTCCATCACAGATTAGACCTACCTCCGCCCTGGACCAGGTTCACAAACCCCCCCCCCCCCTCCCTCCCTCAGCCACACCCCAACATGCATCTAGACAAGGCCTCCATCACAGCTAGACCTACCTCCTCCCTGGACCAGTGTCACTTCCCCTCCCTCCCTCCCTTCGCCACACACATGCCATCTAGACAAGGCCTCAATCACAGATAGGCATCCTACTCCTTCCGTGGACCAGTGGTTCACTCCCCTACTCCACCCATCCCTCAGCCACACACATGCATCTAGACAAGGCCTCCATCACAGCTAGGCCTACCTCCTCCTGGACCAGTGTCACTTCCCCTCCCTCCCTCCCTCAGCCACACACATGCATCTAGACAAGGCCTCCATCACAGCTAGGCCTACCTCCTCCCTGGACCAGTGTCACATACCCCCCCTCCCTCCCTCCCTCCCTAGCCCACACACCTATAAATAGACAAGACCTCCATCAAAGGCTAGACATACCTCCTCCCTAGCACAGCTTCGACCATGAACCCCCCTACACTCACATCCCTCTATCACCTCTACCTCAACACCCTCCCCTCAGCCAACACACCTGTATCTTAGACAAGGCCTCAATCACAGCAGGCCTTACCATCTTCTCTGGTCCAGCGTTGAATTACCCACCCTCCCTCCCACTCCATCCCACCCCCTCAACCCTTCCCTCAGCCACCACTGTGGTCTAGAATAGAACAGGCCTCCATTACAACTAGCATACCTACTCCCTGGTCCAGCGTCGCATACCCCCCTCCCTCCACCCCTCTCTCCTCTCCCTCACACAGCCCCTCACACACTCCGTCAGCAACACACCTGTATCTAGACAAGGCCTCCATCACAGCTAGGCCTACCTCTTCTCTGGTCCAGCGTCGCATACCCCCCCTCCCTCACCCTCCATCACCCACCCCTCACCCTCTCCCTCAGCCACGCACCTGTGTCTAGAACAGGCCTCCATTACAACTAGGCCTACCTACTCCCTGGTCCAGCGTCGCATACCCCCTCCCTCCACCCCCTCTCTCCCTCTCCCTCACACAGCCCCTCACACACTCCGTCAGCAACACACCTGTATCCAGACAAGGCCTCTATCACAGCTAGGCCTACCTCTTCTCTGGTCCAGCGTCGCATACCCCCCCTCCCTCACCCTCCATCAACCCACCCCTCACCCTCTCCCTCAGCCACGCACCTGTGTCTAGAACAGGCCTCCATTACAACTAGGCCTACCTACTCCCTGGTCCAGCGTCGCATACCCCCCTCCCTCCACCCCTCTCTCCTCTCCCTCACACAGCCCCTCACACACTCCGTCAGCAACACACCTGTATCCAGACAAGGCCTCTATCACAGCTAGGCCTACCTCTTCTCTGGTCCAGCGTCGCATACCCCCCCTCCCTCACCCTCCCTCACCCACCCCCCACCCTCTCCCTCAGCCACGCACCTGTGTCTAGAACAGGCCTCCATTACAACTAGGCCTACCTACTCCCTGGTCCAGCGTCGCATACCCCCCTCCCTCCACCCCTCTCTCCTCTCCCTCACACAGCCCCCTCACACACTTCCGTCAGCAACACACCTGTATCCAGACAAGGCCTCTATCACAGCTAGGCCTACCTCTTCTCTGGTCCAGCGTCGCATACCCCCCCTCCCTCACCCTCCATCACCCACCCCCTCACCCTCTCCCTCAGCCACACACCTGTGTCTAGAACAGGCCTCCATTACAACTAGGCCTACCTACTCCCTGGTCCAGCGTCGCATACCCCCCTCCCTCCACCCCTCTCTCCTCTCCCTCACACAGCCCCTCACACACTCCGTCAGCAACACACCTGTATCTAGACAAGGCCTCCATCACAGCTAGGCCTACCTCTTCTCTTGTCCAGCGTCGCATACCCCCCCTCCCTCACCCTCCATCACCCTCTCCCTCAGCCACACACCTGTGTCTAGAACAGGCCTCCATTACAACTAGGCCTACCTACTCCCTGGTTACAGCGTCGCATACCCCCTCCATCCCACCCCCTCTATCCTCTCCCTCACACAGCCTTAACACAACTCCGCCGCAAAACACAAACTGTATCCAGACAAGCGCCTCTATCAAAGCTTAGGCTCCTTTCTTACTTATGGTCCAGCGTCTCGCATACCCCCCCTCCCTCACCCTCAACTAACCCACCCCCTCACCCCTTCTCCTCGCAAGGACACCTTTGTCTAGAACAGGGGGGCCCTTTTTTCCCAAAAAATGACAACTAGGACTACCTACTCCTGGTTCCAGAGCGTCGCATACCCACTCCCTTCCACCCTCTCTCCTCTCCCTCACACAGCCCCTCACAACCCTCCGTAAGCAACCACCACTTTGTACAAGACAAGGCTCTATCACCAGCTAGGCCTACTCCTTCTCTGGATCCCAGACGTCGCCATACCCCCCCTCCTCACCTCCATCACAACCCCCTCACCCTCTCCCTCAGCACACACACCTGGGTCTTAGGAACAGGGCCTCCATTACAACTAGGCCTTACCGACTCCCTGGTCAGCGTCGCATGACCCCACTCCCTCCACCCCTATCTCTCTCCCTTCTACCACAGCCCCTCACACACTCCGTCAGCAACACACCTGTATCCAGACAAGGCCTCTATCACAGCTAGGCCTACCTCTTCTCTGGTCCAGCGTCGCATACCCCCCTCCCTCACCCCCATCAGCCCAACCCCCTCACCCTCTCCTGCAGCACACCACTGTGTCGTAGAACAGGCCGCCATTAAAACTAGGCATACCTCTCCCTGGTTTCAGCGTCGCATTACCCCCCTCCCTCCGCCCATATAGTCATCTCCCTCACACACTCTGTCGCAAAACACACCTGTATCCAGACAAGGCCTCCATCACAGCTAGGCCTACCTCTTCTCTTGTCCAGCGTCGCATACCCCCCCTCCCTCACCCTCCATCACCCACCCCCTCACCCTCTCCCTCAGCCACACACCTGTGTCTAGAAAGGCTCCAATTACAATAGGCCGACCTACTCCCGGGTTCCAGCGCGGCATACCCACCTCCCCTCCACCCCCTCTTCTCCTCTCCATCAACCACTCCGTCATCCAAACACACATGATCAGACAAGGCCTCCAATCACAGCTAGGCCGACTTTCTCTGGTTCCAGAGTCGGCATACCCCCCCTCCAACACCCTCCAGCACCCTCTCCCTCAGCAAAAAAACTGAGTCTAGAACAGGCCTCCATTACAATAGGCCTACCTAAGCCCCGGTTCGCAGCGCGCAGACCCACCTCACTCCACCACTCTCTCTCTCCCTCACACACCCCCTCAACACCCGTCAAGCAAACACAAAGGTAATCTAGAGACAAGGCCTCCATAACAGCTAGCCTACCTATCTATGGTGGCAGCGGGCATACCCCCACTCAGCACCCCCCAACGGACCCGACCGCAACAACACCCCCGCACACGAGCCGGCCAGCACCCTCCATCAACCGATCGCACAAACAACGCACCCAATCCGGCCGCCCCAGCATACCACCAGCACGACACCCCGCATCACCCAACCCCCTCAACCAATACTCCGCCCGCCCTAACCCACTCTAACCCCAATCCTTCTCCCCCCTCCTCAACCAATCCTTCCCTCCACCTCCCTCCACCCACCTCCTCACAAATCATCCCTCCCCTCCCTAACCCACCTTCCTCACGGGCAATTCTTCCCTCCCCCTCCTTCCCCTCCCTACCCACCTCCTCACCCACTCTTCCCTACCCCTCCCTCCCCCTCCATCACCACCTCCCTTAGCCACACCCACACCCTCCCTCAAGCACTACCACCCCCTCACCCCCTCCCTCAGCCACACACCTGTATCTAGAAAAGGCTTGCTCCAGGGAGGCATACCTAGCCTCCATCACAGCCAGACGTTCCTCCAGAGCTGAGCGCTGCCTTAACACTTCAGCACTCCTGCACACCAGATAGGATCAGCAGTGGAGTGTGTGTGTGTGTGTTGTTGGAGTGTGGGTGGGGGGGGGGATGCAGCTTAGACTTCCAGCACCCCTGAACACCAGAGAGGATCAGCAGTGGCGGTCTGGGTGTGTGTGTGCGGTGTTGTTGCGTGTTGGTGGGGGGGATGCTGCCTTAACACTTCAGCGCTCCTGCACACCAGATAGGATCAGCAGTGGAGTGTCTGTGTGGTGTGTGTGCATGGGTGTGTGTGTGTGTGTGTGTGTGTTGCGTGTTGGGTGGGGGGGGATGATTACCTTAACACTTCAGCGCTCCTGCACACCAGACAGGATCAGCAGTGGGGTGTGTGAGTGTGTCTGTGTGTGTGTGTGTTGCGTGTGGGTGGGGGGGGGATGCTGCCTTAACACTTCAGCGCTCCTGCACACCAGATAGGATCAGCAGTGGAGTGTCTGTGTGTGTGTGTGTGTGTGTGTGTGTGTGTTGCGTGTTGGGTGGGGGGGGATGCTGCCTTAACACTTCAGCGCTCCTGCACACCAGATAGGATCAGCAGTGGAGTGGAGTGTCTGTGTGTGTGTGTGTGTGAGTGTGTTGGGTGTGGGTGGGTGGGGGGGATGCTGTTTTTAGACTAAGCACTCCTGCACACCGATAGGATCACGCATTAGTGGGGAGTGGTGTATGGTGTGTTGCGTTGTTGCGTGTTGATGTTGGGTGGGAGGGGGATGCTTGCTTTTAATAATTCAGCATTCCTGCACACCAGAAAGGAAACAGCAAGTGGTGAGGGTTGTGTGTGTGTGTGGGGGGGGTGGGGTGGGGTGGGGGCGGGCTGATTTTAATACCAGCACTCCTGCACACCAGAAAGGAAAAGAAGTGCGTGAGGGTGCACAGCTGTGTATGTGTGTTGTTGGTGGTGTTGTGTAGTGTGTGTTGTGGGTGTGTGTGGGGGGGGGGGGGGGGCTGCTGCTTTAATACTTTAGCTCCATCCTGCACACCAGATAGAGACAGCAGTGGTGAGGGTGGGGGTGGGGTGATGAGTGTGTGTTGGTGGTTGTGTGTGTGTGTGTGTGTGTGTGTGTGTGTGTGTATGGGGTATGTGTGACTGTATGTGTGTGAGAGTGTGGTGTGTTGTGTAGGGTGTGTGTGTGTGGGTGGGGGGGGGGGGGGGGGGGGGCTGCTTTAATCGTTAGCACTCGAGGGACACACCAGAAAGGAAAAGCAGAGTGGTGCGGTGTGTGTGTATGTGTGTGTGTGTGTGTGTGGTGGTGGTGGTGGTGGTGGTGGAGGGGGGGGGCTGCTTTAATACTTCAGCACTCCTGCACACCAGAAAGGAACAGCAGTGGTGAGGGTGGGTGGTTGGGTGAGTGTGTGTGTGTGGGTGGGGGGGGGGGGGGGGGGAGTGCTGCTTTAATACTTCAGCACTTTTGCACACCAGATAGGAACAGCAGTGGTGAGGGGTGGGTGGGTGGGTGGGTGTGGGTGGGTGTGTAGGGTGCGGGTGAGGGGGTGAGGGGGGGGGGGGGGGGGGGGGGGGGGGGGGGAGGTCAAATCGAATCACCTGACAATGATTATAATGTATGAGCATAGGGTAGGAAGAAAGTGTTGGAGTGTGTGCAACACATGCCCAATGTTCTGCACGATGCCTCAACACTTCAGCACTCCTGCAAGCCAGATAGGAACAGTAGTTGTGTGTGTCTGTGTGTGTGTGGTGTGTGGTGGTGTGTGGTGGTGTGTGTGTGCGTGTGTTTATTTGTGTGTGTGTGTGTGCCTGTGTGTGTGTATGGTGGTGTGTGGTGTATGTGTGTGGTGGTGTGTGTGTGCGTGTGTGTGTGTGTGGTGGTGTGTGTGTGGTGTGCGTATGTGTATGTGTATGGTGGTGTGTGTATGTGAGTGTGTGTATGTGTATGGTGGTGGTGTGTGTGTGTGGTGTGTGTATGTGTATGGTGGTGGTGTGTGCATGGTGGTGGTGTGTGTGTGTGGTGTGTGTGTTTGGTGGTGGCGTGTGTGTATGGTGGTGTGTGTTTGTGGTGATGTGTGTGTTTATATGTATGGTGGTGGTGTATGTGTATGGTGGTGGTGTATGTGTATGTGTATGATGGTGGTGTGTGTGGTGGTGTGTGTTGTGTGTGGAATATCTTCAAACTCTTCACTGGACCACCCACCCACCCTCTTACCTTTCCCTTTGTATTTCTAGCTTGTGCTCACATTCCACCTGCAACCTACTAACAGCAGCCTGAGCCTCTGTCATCCTAACAACATGTTCGCACACTCTACACACACACACGTACCTATCCCTTTCTATTTCCAGCTGGTGCTCACATTCCACCTGCAACCTACTAACAGCAGCCTCAGCCTCTGCTGTCCTGGCAACATGTTCACACTCACACACTCTCACACACCTACCCACGTATTGTTGTGTATATCTTTCAACCACCCACCCACCCACCCACCTACCTACCCTTTCAAAAACATATTTCAACCAGCCACTGACCCACCCACCTACCCTTTTTGAAAAATCTTTCAACCAGCCACTGACCCACCCACCCATCCGCGTACCTATCCCTTTCTATTTCCAGCTGGTCCTCACATTCCACCTGCAACCTCATAACAGCAAACTCAGTCTCTGCCCTCCTAGCAACATGTGCGCACACTCTACACACACACACACATACACACACACGTACCTATCCCTTTCTATTTCCAGCTGGTGCTCACATTCCACCTGCGCTCTCCTAACAGCAGCCTCAGCCTCTGTCATCCTAGCAACATGTTTGCACACTCTACACACACACACACTGACCCACCCACCTACCCATGTTTAAAGATCTTTCAACCAGCCACTGACCCATCCACATACCTATCCCTATCTTTAAACCAGCCACCCACCCATACACGCACCTGTCCCTTTCTATTTCCAGCTGGTCCTCACATTCCACCTGCAACCTCATAACAGCAAACTCAGTCTCTGCCCTCCTAGCAACATGTGCGCACACTCTACACACACACACACGTACACACACACGTACCTGTCCCTTTCTATTTCCAGCTGGTGCTCACATTCCACCTGCGATCTCCTAACAGCAGCCTCAGCCTCTGTCATCCTAGCAACATGTTTGCACACTCTACACACACATATACACACACACGTACCTATCCCTTTCTATTTCCAGCTGGTGCTCACATTCCACCTGCAATCTCCTAACAGCAGCTTCAGCCTCTGTCATCCTGGCAACATGTTCACGCTCCATGTCGCGTCGTCGCCGCAGCACCGCTTCCTCGGCTACCACCAGTCTACGCTCTCGATCCTCAGTTGCTGCTAGGAGCTGTGGTGGTATAGGTGTTCGATGTTAGTGTTGGTGTTGGTGACGGTATTAGTGCTGGTGTTAGTATTAGTGTTGGTATCAGTGTTGCTGTTCAGTGTTGGTACCATCTCCTCGGCTACCAACAGCCGACGCTCCCTACCCTCAGTCGCTGCTAGGAGCTGTGCTGGTGTGGGTTTGGGTGCTGGTGTTGGTGTTGGGTGTTGGGGCCGGTGTTAGTGCTGCTATTTGGTGTTGGTACCATCTCCTCTGCTACCATCAGTTGACGCACTCGATCCTCAGTCGCTGCTAGGAGCTGTGTTGGTATTGGTGTTAGTGTTTGGTGCTAGACTTGGTGACTATGTTGCTGTTTGGTGTTAGTGTTGCTGTTTGGTGTTGATGTTAGTCTTGCTGTTTGGTGTTAGTGTTGACGTTTGGTGTTAGTGTTGCTGCTTGGTGTTAGTGTTGACGTTTGGTGTTAGTGTTGCTGCTTGGTGTTAGTGTTGACGTTTGGTGTTAGTGTTGCTTTGGTGTTAGGGTTCTGGTGGGTGATGTTAGGTCTTGCTGTTGGTGTTAGTGTTGAGTTTGGGTTTTTTTTTTGGGTTAGGTGTGCTTGGGTGTAGTGTTGACGTTTGGTGTTAGTGTTGCTGCTTGGTGTTAGTGTTGCTGTTTGGTGTTAGTGTTGCTGTTTGGTGTTAGTGTTGCTGTTTGGTGTTAGTGTTGCAGTTTGGTGTTAGTGTTGCTGTTTGGTGTTAGTGTTGCTGTTTGGTGTTAGTGTTGACGTTTGGTGTTAGTGTTGCTGCTTGGTGTTAGTGTTGACGTTTGGTGTTAGTGTTGCTGTTTGGTGTTAGTGTTGCTGTTTGGTGTTAGTGTTGCTGTTTGGTGTTGATGTTAGTCTTGCTGTTTGGTGTTAGTGTTGACGTTTGGTGTTAGTGTTGCTGCTTGGTGTTAGTGTTGACGTTTGGTGTTAGTGTTGCTGATTGGGGGTTAGTGTTGATCGGTTGGGTGTTAGTGTTGATGCTGGTGTTAATGTGGGTCGAGTTTGGTGTTAGTGTTGCTGTTTGGTGTTAGTGTTGCTGTTTGGTGTTAGTGTTGCTGTTTGGTGTTAGTGTTGCTGTTTGGTGTTAGTGTTGCTGTTTGGTGTTGATGTTAGTCTTGCTGTTTGGTGTTAGTGTTGACGTTTGGTGTTAGTGTTGCTGTTTGGTGTTGATGTTAGTCTTGCTGTTTGGTGTTAGTGTTGACGTTTGGTGTTAGTGTTGCTGCTTGGTGTTAGTGTTGACGTTTGGTGTTAGTGTTGCTGAGTGGTGTTAGTGTTGACCGTTTGTTTGTAGTGTTGCTGCATTGGTGTTTGTTGAGGTTGGGTGTTAGTGTGCTGTTGGTGTATAGTGTTGTGTTTGTGGTAGTGCTTCGCTGTTGGGTTAGTGTCGAGTTTGGTGTTAAGTGTGCTGTTGGTGTAGTGATGCCGTTAGGTGTTGTGTGCTGTTGGTGTTAGTGTTGCTGTTTGGCGTTGTGTTGATGTTTGTTTTAGTTGTGCTGTTTGGTGTTAGTGTTGATGTTTGGTGTGTTAGTGGGGATGTTTGGTGGTGTGTTGTGTTTGGTGTTAGTGTTGTGTTTGGAGTTGCGAGGCTGTTTGTGTAGTGTTGCTGTTGTGTTAGTGTTGAGGTTTTTTGGTTAGTGTGCTGTTTGGTGTTAGTGTTGCTGTTTGGTGTTAGTGTTGCTGTTTGGTGTTAGTGTTGCTGTTTGGTGTTAGTGTTGCTGTTTGGTGTTAGTGCTGACGTTTGGTGTTAGGTTGAGGTTGGTGTTAGTGTTTGCTGCTTTGTGTAGTGTGATGTTTAGTTTAGTGTTGTGTTTGGGTTAAGTGTGATGTTTGGTGTTAGTGGTGCTGTTGGGTGTTTTGGGTGATGTTTGGTAGTTTAGTGTTGCTGTTGGAGTTAGTGTTGCGTGTTTTGGTGTTAGTGTGTGTTTGGTTGTTAGCGGGTTGACGTTGGATTGTTAGTGTTGCTGTTTGGGTTGTTAGTGTTGCATGTCTGCTGTTTGGTGGTAGTGTGCGTTTGGTGTTAGGTTGCTGTTTGTGTTAGTCTTGCTGTTGGTGTTGATGTTAGTCTTGCGTTTGGTGTTAGTGTTGACGGTTGGTGTTAGTGTTGCGTTGGTGTTGTGTGGATAAGGCTTGCTGTTGGTGTTTAGTGTTGAAGTTTGGTTGTTAGTGTTGTGCTTCGGTGTTAGTGATTGACGTTTGGTGTTAGTGTGGCTGATTGGTGTTAGTGTTGACGTTCTGGTTCTGTTTGTCAGTGTTGCTGTTTGGTGTGTGTAGGTTGCTGTTTGGTGTTAGTTTGATGTTCGGTTGGGTTAGTGTTTGCTGTGTGGTAGTAGTGTGCTGTTTGGTGTTAGTGTTTGAGGTTTGGTTGTTAGTGTTGACCTGGTGGTGCTGGGTACCAATTTCCTTGGCTAACACCAGTAGAAGATCGCAACCTCAGTCGCTGCTCAGGGCGCTGCTGTGTTGGTGTTGGGTTTGGTTGTGGTGTGGTGGTGGTGATTTGTGGTAAGTGTTGGATAGTGTTGCGTGTTCTATTAGTGTTCATGTTAGTGTTGCTGTTTGGTGTTAGTGTTGGTACCATATCCTCTGCTACCACCAGTCGACGCTCTAAATCCTTAGTCGCTGCTAGGAGCTGTGTTGGTGTTGGTGTTGGTGGAAGTGTTGGTGGCGGTGTAAGTGTTGGTATTAGTGTTGGTGTAAGTGATATTGTTGGTGTTGGTGTTGGTATTAGTGTTGGTGTTAGTTTTGTGTTAGTGTTGGTATTAGTGTTGGTGTTAGTGTTAGCGTTGGTGTTAGTGTTGGTGTTAGTGTTAGTGTTTGTGTTGTGTTTCTGTTTGTGTTAGTGTTTGGTGTTAGTGTTAGTGTTGGTGTTAGTGTTAGTGTTGGTGTTAGTGATGGTGATGCTAGGATGGGTTATTGTTCGTGATGGTGACGAGTGTTGTTGGGTGTTGTGGGGTGACACTCTAGATCCTGAGTAGCAGCCAGAAGCTTCTGACGTGGTAGGCAGGAAGGCAGGCTGGCAGGCAGCCAAGCAGGCAGGCAGCACTTGCCACCTGCCAAAAAAGGCAACTGTTCATCAGTGCTATTTCTTTTTAAGCTCTTCCTAACAGTTGGGCAAGTCCCTTTAGCCTATTTGGCCTACCCCTGGACTGTATATATAAATACCTGCCACAATAAGCAGAAACACATCATACATGGCTGGCACGGTCATCCATTGCAACAACAGGCAGAAACACCTGCCACCTGCCAAAATAGTCAACACCTGCCACAGTAGGCAGAAATACAGCATACCTGCTTAAATAGGCAACATCTACAAAATAGGCAGAAACACCTGCCACCTGCCACAATAGGCGGAAACACATCATACCTGTCTGGTAAGGTCATCCAGTACCACAGAAGGCAGAAACACAGTATACCTGCCAAAATAGGCTACACCATCCACAGTAGGCAGAAACACAGCATACCTGCTAAAATAGGCAACACCGTCCACAGTAGGCAGAAACACAGCATACCTGCTAAAATAGGCAACACCGTCCACAGTAGGCAGAAACACAGCATACATGCTAAAATAGGCAACACCGTCCACAGTAGGCAGAAACACAGCATACCTGCTAAAATAGGCAACACCGTCCACAGTAGGCAGAAACACAGCATACCTGCCCAAATAGGCAACACCGTCCACAGTAGGCAGAAACACAGCATACCTGCCAAATAGGCAACATCTGCCAAATAGGCAGAAACACATCATACATGTCTGGTACGGTCATCCGGTGCCACAACAGGCAAAAACACAGCATACCTGCCAAAATAGGCAACACCTTCCACAGTAGGCAGAAACGCAGCATATCTGTCTGGTAATTTCATCCAGGGCCACATTAGGCAGAATAGGCTGAAACACCTGCCACCTGCTGAAACAGGCAACACCAGCACAACAGGCAGAATAGGCGGAAACACCTGCCACCTGCCAAAACAGGCAACACCAGCACAACAGGCAGAATAGGCGGATACACCTGCCACCTGCCAAAACAGGCAACACCAGCACAACAGGCAGAATAGGCGGATACACCTGCCACCTGCCAAAACAGGCAACACCAGCACAACAGGCAGAATAGGCGGATACACCTGCCACCTGCCAAAACAGGCAACACCAGCACAACAGGCAGAATAGGCGGAAACACCTGCCACCTGCCAAAACAGGCAACACCAACACAACAGGCAGAATAGGCGGATACACCTGCCACCTGCCACCAGCCAAAACAGGCAACACCAGCACAACAGGCAGAATAGGCGGAAACACCTGCCACCTGCCACCTGCCAAAACTGGCAACACCAGCACAACAGGCAGAATAAGCGGAAACACTTGCCACCTGCCATAATAGGCAACACCTGCATTACAGACAGAATAGGCGGAATAGGCAGAAATGCATCATACCTGTCTGGTGCGATCATCCAGGGCCACCATAGGCAGAATAGGCAGGCAGCACTTGCCACCTGCCAAAATAGGCAACACCCGCCACAATAAGCAGACACGCATCATACCTGTCTGGTGCGATCATCAAGGGCCACAATAGGCAGAATAGGCAGGCAGCACTTGCCACCCACCACAATAGGCAACACCCACCACAATAAGCAGACACGCATCATACCTGTCTGGTGCGATCATCAAGGGCCACAATAGGCAGAATAGGCAGGCAGCACTTGCCACCTGCCAAAATAGGCAACACCCACCACAATAGGCAGACATGCATCATACATGTCTGATGCGATCATCCAGGGCCACAATAGGCAGAATAGGCAGGCAGCACTTGCCACCTGCCAAAATAGGCAACACCCGCCACAATAAGCAGACACGCATCATACCTGTCTGGTGCGATCATCAAGGGCCACTATAGGCAGAATAGGCAGGCAGCACTAGCCACCCACCACAATAGGCAACACCCGCCACAATAAGCAGACACACATCATACCTGTCTGGTGCGATCATCAAGGGCCACTATAGGCAGAATAGGCAGGCAGCACTAGCCACCTGCCAAAATAGGCAACACCCGCCACAATAAGCAGACACGCATCATACCTGTCTGGTGCGATCATCCAGGGCCACTATAGGCAAAATAGGCAGGCAGCACTTGCCACCTGCCAAAATAGGCAACACCCACCACAATAGGCAGACACGCATCATACCTGTCTGGTGCGATCATCCAGGGCCGTATACTCTTTCTTCATACTAGCAACCTCAGCCTCCCTCGTCTTCTCCCTGCGACGCCACTCCGCTTCTAGGGTGGCCATACGTTGAGACTCCCTCTCCTTCATTTCAGCACGCCATTTCACCTGTTCCGCTGCAATGGTTTGGTTTGGATTGGTTTGGGTTGGGTTGGGTTGGGTTGTTTGCAAGCTCTTGTTTGAGTCATAACGTCGGATATGACTATTTGTAGGGGTGTCACGGGCTATCCTGGTTACAATACGTCAAAACTTCCTCTCCTTCATTCCAGTTGCCACTTCACCTGCTCCGCTGCAATGGGTTGGGTGCATGCTCTTGTTTGATTTATCAAGTCATGTGTTTGTGTGATTTGGTGTTGCTTTCACTTCAGCTTGCCAATTCAGTTGATCCCCTACAATGGGTGGGGTGCATGCTCTTGTTTTACACATTTTGCTTGGGTTCGGTTTGGTTTGGTTTGGTTGGGTTGGTTTGGTCGGGTTGGTTGGGTTGAATTGGGTTGGGTTGGGTTGGGTTGTTTTGGTTTGGGTATATGCTCTTACTTGAGACATTATGCTGGATATGAATAGATGTAGGGTATCAAGGGCTATACCGGTACCCATACATAGGAATTTGCTCCCCTTCATTTCAGCTTGCCACTTCACCTGCTCCGCTACAATGGGTTGGGTGCAAGCTCTTGTTTTTAGACATAATGTTGGATATGACTCTATGTAGGGGTATCAAGGGATATACCGGTACCAATAGCTGGGACTCCCTCCTCATCATTTCAGCTTGCCACTTCACCTGTTCCGCCACAATGGGTTGGGTTGGATTTGGTTGGATTGGATTGGATTGGATTGGATTGGATTGGATTGGATTGGTTGGGTTGGGTTGGGTTGGGTTGGGTTGGGTTGGGTTGGGTTGGGTGCATGCTCATGTTTCTGACATAATGTTGGATATGACTCTATGTAGGGGTGTCAAGGGCTATACCGGTACCAAAACGCTGGGACTCCCTCCGCTTCACTTCACTTGCTCTGCTAAAACGGGTTGGGTGCAAGCTCTTGTTTTAGCGGAGCCCCCTCTTCAAGGGGGCGGGAGCCCCCATGTTTACCCATTTGTCCGTTTGTCCGACAGAAAAACTTGAAGCCCGACACGTCAGCCAACGGTCGCGTAACTAACTGGCTTCGGTCAGCTCCATCGTTGCCACCTTTTGTTACGTTGCCAACAAACTCCGCCAATTTTCCGCGTCGCTTGCGACGCTGCATAGGACTTGTTACACATACTGTTGGGTAAGAATACATGTAGGGGTGTTAAGTTATATGCGGGTACCAATATGCTGGGACTCCCTCTCCTTCATTTCAGCTCTCCACTGCACCTTATCCGCCACAATGGTTGGGTACCAATATATTTGGACTCCCTCTCCTTCACTTCACTTGCTCTGCTACAATGGGTTGGGTGCAAGCTCTTATTTTTAGACATAATGTTGGGTAAGAATACTTGTAGGGGTGTTCAGTTCTATACGGGTACCAATATGCTGGGACTCCCTATCCTTCATTTCAGCGCACCACTTCACCTGCTCCGCTACAATGGGTTGAGTTTGATTAGGTTGTGTTGTGTTGTGCTGTGTTTTGTTTTGTTGGGTCAGATTGGGTTGGGTTGGGTTGAGTACATGCTCTTGCTTTATACATTATGCTGGATACAACTATATGTAGGGGTGTCAAGGGCTATACCTGTACCCATACACTTGGATTTACTCGCCTTCATTTCAGATATCCACTTCACCTGCTCCGCTGCAATGGGTTGGGAGCATGCTCTTGTGTAAGTAATCAAGTTATGTGCTTGTTTGATTTGGTGTTGCTTTTACTTCTGCTCGCCACATCACCTGCACTGCTGCAGTGGGGTTGGGGGCATGCGCTTGTTTAATTAATCAAGATATGTGCTTGTTTGATTTGGCGTTGCTTTCACTCCCCCCCCCCCCCCCCCCCCCCAGCCAGAGCTCCTACCTCACTCCCTTCCATCTCCAATGCACCTGCCATGTCCCCTGTGCTTCATGTGTCACGCATTTCTCCCTCCACCCACCTCTCTTCCACACTTCAAGATCCCATGCAGCCTCATACTCCATCACAGAGAGCTGCATCTGAGCCGCAGCCTGGCCCCTACAACCAATCCCCCCCCCCCCCCCCCCCCCCCCCCCCCCCCCCCCCCCCCCGGGCATAACTCCTACCCCACTCCTTTCCATCTCCTATGTACCTGCCGTGTCCCCTGTGCTGAATGTGTCACCCACCTCTCTTCCACACTTTGAGTTCCCATGCAGCTTCATGCTCAGGTACCGACGGCTGCATCTGAGCCGCAGCTTGCGCCATGGCCCCTACCCCCCTCCAGCCTTGGATCTTACCCCACTCCCTTCCACATCCAATGCACCTGTCGTGTCCCCCCCCCCCCCCCCCAGTGATTCATGCTTCACCCACCTCTCTTCCACACCTCAAGTTCCCATGCAGCCTCATACTCGGGAACTGACGGCTGCATCTGAGCCGCAGCCTGTGCCATGGCCCCTACCCCCCTTCCTGCAGATTCGTCGCCTCCAGCAGCACCACCACCCGTGCCACCACCAGCAGCTGCACTACCACTCGTGGGTGTGGACTTGGGGGCGAGGTGGGGGTGCTGATGGCCAGCGTGGGGAGGTGGGGGCATGCCGAACAGGGCTGGCACGTGGGGAGGAGTGGCCGCATGAGGGGGGGACAACACACCAGGACCTTTGTCCTCCAGGGAGATGACAGCCCGCAGGGTGCCCACCTACAAGTAGGTTGAGATTCGGTTGGGATGAGGGTAGGGGCATGAGGGGGGGACAACACACCAGGACCTTCCAGGGAGATGACAGCACGCAGGGTGCCCACCTACAAGTAGGTTGAGATTCGGTTGGGATGAGGGTAGGGGCATGAGGGGGGGACAACACACCAGGACCTTCCAGGGAGATGACAGCACGCAGGGTGCCCACCTACAAGTAGGTTGAGATTCGGTTGGGATGAGGGTAGGGGCATGAGGGGGGGACAACACACCAGGACCTTCCAGGGAGATGACAGCACGCAGGGTGCCCAACTACAAGTAGGTTGGGATTTAATTAGGGGGTGGGAGAGGGGGGATGAGGGGGGGGAGTACACTAGATCCTCTGTCCTCCAGGGAGATGACACTACGCAGCGTGCCCACCTTCAAGTGGGTTGGGATTGGTTGGGATGGGTGGGGAAGGGGGGAGGAGGGGGGGGGGGGGGGGGGGGGGGGGGGACACCAGGTCCTTTGTCTTCCAGGGATATGACGGCATGCAAGGTAGGTTGGGATTCGGTTATTGGAATAGTGGGTCCAGGAGGTTGAGATTTGGTTAGGGGTAGGGGGGGGGGGGGGGGGGGGGGGGCAGGAGGGGGGGGAGAGTACACAAGGTCCTTTGTCCTCAAGTGATATGACAGCATGCGGGGGGCCCACCTACTAGTAGGGTAGGATTCAGTTAGGGGGACCAGGAGGTTAGGATTTGGTTGAGATGGGAAGGGGGGGGGCATGAAGGTGGGACAACACACCAGGTCCTTTGTCCTCCAGGGAGATGACGACACGCAAGGTTCCCACCTACAAGTAGGTTGGTATTCGGTTAGGGGAACTAGGAGGTTGGGATTCAGTTAGTCGGTCCAGGAGGTTGAGATTCGGTTAGGGGGGGGGGGGGGGGGGGGCAGGAGGGGGGGAGAGTACACTAGGTCATTTTCCTCAAGGGATATGACAGCATGCGGGGGGCCCACCTACAAGTAGGGTAGGATTCAGTTAGGGGGACCAGGAGGTTAAGATTTGGTTGGGATGGGAAAAGGGGGGGGGGGGGGGGGGGGGGGGGGGGGGGGGGGGCATGAAGGTGGGACAACACACCAGGTCCTTTTTTGTCCTCCAGGGAGATGACAGCACGCAGGGTGCCCACCTACATTAGGTTGGTATTTGGTTGGGGGGACCAGGAGGTTAAGATTTGGTTGGAATGGGGGGGGGGGGGGGGGGGGGGGAGTGCGGGGGGAGTTGGCTTTCTCTCTTTTTTGTTGAGAGTTAAGGCGTTGGCTTGGCTTGGCTTGGCTTGGCTTGTTGCTTGGGCTTGGGCATCAATTGGCTTGCTCAAGTGTTTGCTGAGGTATGGATGAGGTACAACGAGACAGGGCGAGGGACATGGCAATATTTGGAGTTGTGTGGTGCATGGAGAGGAGTGGCGGCATGAGGGGTGCTCAAGTTCCTTTGTCCTCCAGGGAGATGACAGCACGCAGGGTGACCACCTGCAAGTAGGTTGGGATTCAGTTGGGGGGGGCAGTATATTAGGATTTGTTTGCTAACCCTAAGGTGAAGTTGCAGATGTATGGTGGTGGTGGTGATGGTGATGGTGGTGGTGTGTGGACGTGGTTGGGTGGTGGATGCAAAATGGCGAGTGGTGGGTTGAGTTAGATGCATGGTGGCCGGTGGTGGACTGCTTCAGGTCGTTGGCCGTGGATGGTACTGATGATGATGATGATGATGATCATCACATTTTTCCTGGCGCCCTGACTGTGCCCGCGGCCTGACGGAGTCAAGGTGGTTGTGGATGGTTCAGAAGTTGATTAGGAAGTTGAAGTACAGATGTATGCGAAAGCTGGAAGTACAGATGTATGCCAAAGCTGAAAGTACAAATGTATGCAAAAGCTGGAAGTTCAGATGTATAAAAAAGATGAGAGTACAGATGTACGCGAAAGCTGAAAGTACAGATGTATGTGAAAGCTGAAAGTACATATGTATGCAAAAGCTGGAAGTACAGATGTGTACTAAGCTGAAAGTACAGATGTATGCGAAAGCTAGAATTACAGATGTGTGCGAAAGCTGTAAGCACAGATGTATGCGAAAGCTGAAAGTACAGATGTGTGCGAAAGCTGTAAGTACAGATGTATGCGAAAGCTGAAAGTACAAGCATGTGCTAAAGCTGAAAGTACAGATGTATGCCAAAAAAGCGTGATATGGTATAGCTGGCAATGTCTGGTAAAGTCAAAACGGAAAAAAACTCATTAAAATTAAAAGAACAGGGGGGGGGACCGGAAAAGTGACATATCTGGTATCACTGACCTGTAATTTTGAAACGAAAAAAACTCTGAAAACTAAAATAACGGGGGGGGGGGGGGGGGGGGGGGGGTTGGGGGGGGGGGGGGGGGGGGGGCGAAAAAAACGGAAAAGTTACATATCTGGTACCACTGACCTGTAATTTTGAAACGGGAAAAACTCTGAAACTAAAAAAACGGGGGTGGGGGGGGTACGGGAAAACCAAAAACAAGGGACATATCTGGTATCACTGACCTGCAATTTTGAAACGGGAAAAACTCTGAAAACTAAACTGAAACGGGAGAGAAAAAACTAAACGGAAACGAGAAAAACTCTGAAAACTACACGGAAACGGGAAAACAAAAAAAACGGGGGGGAAGGGGGGACGGGAAAACCGAAAACAAAACGGACAAGTGACATATCTGGTATCACTGACCTGCAATTTTGCTTCTCCGGGATGAGCCGCATTTGCAGCTAGGGCATACACATTAGCTGTACCATCCACCCAGCACTCTTGCAAGAGCGGTGACAGGGGAATAGAGGCAAGCCCAATCACAGCATCTGCTCGGAACCTGTTTAAGCATGGTTGGGGCGCAGATTATTTGCTGAGTGCAGGAGAAGGGTAACTTTTGGTTTCATATCATAAGGATTGTCACCCCATTCGTACAAGAGCGGTGACAGGGGGATAGAGGCAAGCCCAATCACAGCATCTGCTCGGAACATGTTTCGGCATGGTTGGGGCGCAGATTGTTGGCTGAGTGCAGGAGGAGGGTATGTATGTATGTATGTATGTATGTATGTATGTATGTATGTATGTATGTATGTATGTATGTATGTATGTATGTATGTATGTATGTATGTATGTATGTATGTATGTATTTATGTATTTATGTATTTATGTATGTATGTATGTATGTATGTATGTATGTATGTATGTATGTATGTATGTATGTATGTATGTATGTATGTATGTTCCAGTCCAGGGGTAGGCCAAATAGGCTAAATGGGCTTGTCCAACTGTGAAGCAGGGGGAGGATACCTTTTGGTTTCATATCTTAAGGACTTTCATCGCAGGAGGTGGGACGCCTTACACAAACAACGCCACCGGGGGTCTTCAAAGAAAGATCAATTATAGCCCCTTTCTGTGATGTACATTGGTAGTCGGGGGTTCGATTCCCCCCAAGGTCGCTCTTAGCGTTGCAGGTCGTTGTCAACCGCCATGGTAGCTTGTCCAGTTGAGGTAGAGGACCGCTCTCTACCCGCGCACGACGGGTTCCCTTAACACCACGCCTTACCAGGCGTAATCATTACCATTTTTTGAAAGAAAGGCGGAGAAGTTCCTTCAATCATTCCTGGCTTTAAATGTCAGCACACATTCTCCCCCTCATCAACAACAACACCCTCTTTTGCTGGCTTGCTTTCTATTACAAGAATTTTCTCCCCAGAAGGTGGGACCCCTCCTGCAGACCAGCGCCACCAAGAGTTCAGAAAGAAAGGCGGAGAAGTTACTAAATTGTTCCTGGCTTTAAATGTCAACACACATTCTCCCCCTCATCAACAAAAACACCCTCCTCTGCTGGCTTACTTTCTATTGAAAGGATTGTCACCCCAGGAGGTGGGACCCCTTCTGCAGACCAGCGCCACCGGGGGTTCAGAAAAAAAAGACAGAGAAGTTACTAAACAAGCAGTTGTTGGTGCTTCCAAACCGGGGTGAAAAAAACCCGTAGTAAGTTGCATTGGCATGATGTGGAAACGGTGTCTGGGGCTAGTGTAGGGGCTGGCCCGTGGCACCGCTTATCTTTTTATTGAGGTGGTCCCACAGTGACTACTGCTAGCTCCGGCTTACACGGTGGTGTCCTTAATTTCACGTCCTATGAGTAACTGCATTACACGGATGTAAAATTTCAATTTCAATTTCAATACAAGCAGTTACCCAATGCAAACGGGAGGGTTCCCTCAATCTCACGCCTGTGGCACGGTGTTTTAATTTTCCAGTTTACATAAGCACTTACTAGAGTTAGCAGTCACTACACAAGCAGTTACTAGGCAGAGGAGTTACTGCACAAGAAAGGCGGAGAGGTTACTACACAAGCAATTGCGCAATGCAAACGGGAGGGTTGCCTCAATCTCACGCCTGTGGCACGGTGTTTTAATTTTCCAGTTTACACAAGCACTTACTAGAGTTAGCAGTCACTACACAAGCAGTAACTAGGCAGAGGAGTTACTGAACAAGAAAGGCGGAGAAGTTACCACACAAGCAATTGCGCAATGCAAACGGGAGGGTTCCCTCAATCTCACGCCTGTGGCACGGTGTTTTAATTTTCCAGTTTACACAAGCACTTACTAGAGTTAGCAGTCACTACACAAGCAGTTACTAGGCAGAGGAGTTACTGCACAAGAAAGGCGGAGAAGTTACCACACAAGCGATTGCGCAATGCAAACGGGAGGGTTCCCTCAATCTCACGCCTGTGGCACGGTGTTTTAATTTTCCAGTTTACACAAGCACTTACTAGAGTTAGCAGTCACTACACAAGCAGTTACTAGGCAGAGGAGTTACTGCACAAGAAAGGCGGAGAAGTTACCACACAAGCAATTGAGCAATGCAAACGGGAGGGTTCCCTCAATCTCACGCCTGTGGCACGGTGTTTTAATTTTCCAGTTTACACAAGCACTTACTAGAGTTAGCAGTCACTACACAAGCAGTTACTAGGCAGAGGAGTTACTGCACAAGAAAGGCGGAGAAGTTACCACACAAGCAATTGCGCAATGCAAACGGGAGGGTTCCCTCAATCTCACGCCTGTGGCACGGTGTTTTAATTTTCCAGTTTACACAAGCACTTACTAGAGTTAGCAGTCACTACACAAGCAGTTACTAGGCAGAGGAGTTACTGCACAAGAAAGGCGGAGAAGTTACCACACAAGCGATTGCGCAATGCAAACGGGAGGGTTCCCTCAATCTCACGCCTGTGGCACGGTGTTTTAATTTTCCAGTTTACACAAGCACTTACTAGAGTTAGCAGTCACTACACAAGCAGTTACTAGGCAGAGGAGTTACTGCACAAGAAAGGCGGAGAAGTTACTACACAAGCGATTGCGCAATGCAAACGGGAGGGTTCCCCTCAATCTCACGCCTGTGGCACGGTTGTTTTAATTTTCCAGTTTACACAAGCACTTACTAGAGTTAGCAGTCACTACACAAGCAGTTACTAGGCAGAGGAGTTACTGAACAAGAAAGGCGGAGAAGTTACCACACAAGCGATTGCGCAATGCAAACGGGAGGGTTCCCTCAATCTCACGCCTGTGGCACGGTGTTGTTTTAATTTTCCAGTTTACACAAGCACTTACTAGAGTTAGCAGTCACTACACAAGCAGTTACTAGGCAGAGGAGTTACTGCACAAGAAAGGCGGAGAAGTTACCACACAAGCGATTGCGCAATGCAAACGGGAGGGTTTCCCTCAATCTCACGCCTGTGGCACGGTGTTTTAATTTTCCAGTTTACACAAGCACTTACTAGAGTTAGCAGTCACTACACAAGCAGTTACTAGGCAGAGGAGTTACTGCACAAGAAAGGCGGAGAAGTTACTACACAAGCGATTGCGCAATGCAAACGGGAGGGTTCCCTCAATCTCACGCCTGTGGCACGGTGTTTTAATTTTCCAGTTTACACAAGCACTTACTAGAGTTAGCAGTCACTACACAAGCAGTTACTAGGCAGAGGAGTTACTGCACAAGAAAGGCGGAGAAGTTACCACACAAGCGATTGCGCAATGCAAACGGGAGGGTTCCCTCAATCTCACGCCTGTGGCACGGTGTTTTAATTTTCCAGTTTACACAAGCACTTACTAGAGTTAGCAGTCACTACACAAGCAGTTACTAGGCAGAGGAGTTACTGAACAAGAAAGGCGGAGAAGTTACTACACAAGCGATTGCGCAATGCAAACGGGAGGGTTCCCTCAATCTCACGCCTGTGGCACGGTGTTTTAATTTTCCAGTTTACACAAGCACTTACTAGAGTTAGCAGTCACTACACAAGCAGTTACTAGGCAGAGGAGTTACTGAACAAGAAAGGCGGAGAAGTTACCACACAAGCGATTGCGCAATGCAAACGGGAGGGTTCCCTCAATCTCACGCCTGTGGCACGGTGTTTTTAATTTTCCAGTTTACACAAGCACTTACTAGAGTTAGCAGTCACTACACAAGCAGTTACTAGGCAGAGGAGTTACTGCACAAGAAAGGCGGAGAAGTTACCACACAAGCGATTGCGCAATGCAAACGGGAGGGTTCCCTCAATCTCACGCCTGTGGCACGGTGTTTTAATTTTCCAGTTTACACAAGCACTTACTAGAGTTAGCAGTCACTACACAAGCAGTTACTAGGCAGAGGAGTTACTGCACAAGAAAGGCGGAGAAGTTACTACACAAGCGATTGCGCAATGCAAACGGGAGGGTTCCCTCAATCTCACGCCTGTGGCACGGTTGTTTTAATTTTCCAGTTTACACAAGCACTTACTAGAGTTAGCAGTCACTAAACAAGCAGTTACTAGGCAGAGGAGTTACTGCACAAGAAAGGCGGAGAAAGTTACCACACAAGCGATTGCCAATGCAAACGGGAGGGTTCCCTCAATCTCACGCCTGTGGCACGGTTGTTTTAATTTTCCAGTTTACACAAGCACTTACTAGAGTTAGCAGTCACTACACAAGCAGTTACAGGCAGAGGAGTTACTGCACAAGAAAGGCGGAGAAGTTACCACACAAGCGATTGCGCAATGCAAACGGGAGGGTTCCCTCAATCTCACGCCTGTGGCACGGTGTTTTAATTTTCCAGTTTACACAAGCACTTACTAGAGTTAGCAGTCACTACACAAGCAGTTACTAGGCAGAGGAGTTACTGCACAAGAAAGGCGGAGAAGTTACCACACAAGCAATTGCGCAATGCAAACGGGAGGGTTCCCTCAATCTCACGCCTGTGGCACGGTGTTTTAATTTTCCAGTTTACACAAGCACTTACTAGAGTTAGCAGTCACTACACAAGCAGTTACTAGGCAGAGGAGTTACTGCACAAGAAAGGCGGAGAAGTTACCACACAAGCGATTGCGCAATGCAAACGGGAGGGTTCCCTCAATCTCACGCCTGTGGCACGGTGTTTTAATTTTCCAGTTTACACAAGCACTTACTAGAGTTAGCAGTCACTACACAAGCAGTTACTAGGCAGAGGAGTTACTGCACAAGAAAGGCGGAGAAGTTACTACACAAGCGATTGCGCAATGCAAACGGGAGGGTTCCCTCAATCTCACGCCTGTGGCATGGTGTTTTAATTTTCCAGTTTACACAAGCACTTACTAGAGTTAGCAGTCACTACACAAGCAGTTACTAGGCAGAGGAGTTACTGAACAAGAAAGGCGGAGAAGTTACCACACAAGCGATTGCGCAATGCAAACGGGAGGGTTCCCTCAATCTCACGCCTGTGGCACGGTGTTTTAATTTTCCAGTTTACACAAGCACTTACTAGAGTTAGCAGTCACTACACAAGCAGTTACTAGGCAGAGGAGTTACTGAACAAGAAAGGCGGAGAAGTTACCACACAAGCGATTGCGCAATGCAAACGGGAGGGTTCCCTCAATCTCACGCCTGTGGCACGGTGTTTTAATTTTCCAGTTTACACAAGCACTTACTAGAGTTAGCAGTCACTACACAAGCAGTTACTAGGCAGAGGAGTTACTGAACAAGAAAGGCGGAGAAGTTACCACACAAGCGATTGCGCAATGCAAACGGGAGGGTTCAATCAATTTCACGCCTGTGGCACGGTGTTTTAATTTTCCAGTTTACACAAGCACTTACTAGAGTTAGCAGTCACTACACAAGCAGTTACTAGGCAGAGGAGTTACTGCACAAGAAAGGCGGAGGAGTTACTACACAAGCGATTGCGCAATGCAAACGGGAGGGTTCCCTCAATCTCACGCCTGTGGCACGGTGTTTTAATTTTCCAGTTTACACAAGCACTTACTAGAGTTAGCAGTCACTACACAAGCAGTTACTAGGCAGAGGAGTTACTGCACAAGAAAGGCGGAGAAGTTACTACCCAAGCGATTGCGCAATGCAAACGGGAGGGTTCCCTCAATCTCACGCCTGTGGCACTGGTGTTTTAATTTTCCAGTTTACACAAGCACTTACTAGAGTTAGCAAGTCACTACACAAGCAGTTACTAGGCAGAGGAGTTACTGCACAAGAAAGGCGGAGGAGTTACTACACAAGCGATTGCGCAATGCAAACGGGAGGGTTCCCTCAATCTCACGCCTGTGGCACGGGATGTTTTAATTTTCCAGTTTACACAAGCACTTACTAGAGTTAGCAGTCACTACACAAGCAGTTACTAGGCAGAGGAGTTACTGCACAAGAAAGGCGGAGGAGTTACTACACAAGCGATTGCGCATGCAACGGGAGGGTTCCCCTCAATCTCACGCCTGTGGCACGGTGTTTTAATTTTCCAGTTTACACAAGCACTTACTAGAGTTAGCAGTCACTACACAAGCAGTTACTAGGCAGAGGAGTTACTGCACAAGAAAGGCGGAGAAGTTACCACACAAGCGATTGCGCAATGCAAACGGGAGGGTTGCCTCAATCTCACGCCTGTGGCATGGTGTATTAATTTTCCAGTTTACACAAGCACTTACTAGAGTTAGCAGTCACTACACAAGCAGTTACTAGGCAGAGGAGTTACTGCACAAGAAAGGCGGAGAAGTTACCACACAAGCGATTGCGCAATGCAAACGGGAGGGTTCCCTCAATCTCACGCCTGTGGCACGGTGTTTTAATTTTCCAGTTTACACAAGCACTTACTAGAGTTAGCAGTCACTACACAAGCAGTTACTAGGCAGAGGAGTTACTGCACAAGAAAGGCGGAGGAGTTACTACACAAGCGATTGCGCAATGCAAACGGGAGGGTTGCCTCAATCTCACGCCTGTGGCATGGTGTATTAATTTTCCAGTTTACACAAGCACTTACTAGAGTTAGCAGTCACTACACAAGCAGTTACTAGGCAGAGGAGTTACTGCACAAGAAAGGCGGAGGAGTTACTACACAAGCAGTTACGCAATGCAAACGGGAGGGTTCCTTCAATCTCACGCCTGTGGCACGGCGAACTACTTTTCCAGTTTACACAAGCACTTACTAGAGTTAGCAATCACTACACAAGCAGTTACTAGGCAGAGGAGTTACTGCAAAAGAAAGGCGGAGAAGTTACTACACAAGCGATTGCGCAATGCAAACGGGAGGGTTGCCTCAATTTCACGCCTGTGGCACGGTGTTTTTATTTTCCAGTTTACACATGCACTTTCTAGAGTTAGCAGTCACTACACAGGCAGTTACTAGGCAGAGGAGTTACTGTACAAGAAAGGCGGAGAAGTTACTACACAAGCAGTTACGCAATGCAAACGGGAGGGTTCCCTCAATCTCACGCCTGTGGCACGGTGTATTAATTTTCCAGTTAACACAAGCACTTACTAGAGTTAGCAATCACTACACAAGCAGTTACTAGGCAGAGGAGTTACTGCACAAGAAAGGCGGAGAAGTTACTACACAAGCGATTGCGCAATGCAAACGGGAGGGTTCCCTCAATTTCACGCCTGTGGCACGGTGTTTTAATTTTCCAGTTTACACAAGCACTTACTAGAGTTAGCAGTCACTACACAAGCAGTTACTAGGCAGAGGAGTTACTGAACAAGAAAGGCGGAGAAGTTACTACCCAAGCGATTGCGCAATGCAAACAGGAGGGTTCCCTCAATCTCACGCCTGTGGCACGGTGTTTTAATTTTCCAGTTTACACAAGCACTTACTAGAGTTAGCAGTCACTACACAAGCAGTTACTAGGCAGAGGAGTTACTGAACAAGAAAGGCGGAGAAGTTACCACACAAGCGATTGCGCAATGCAAACGGGAGGGTTGCCTCAATCTCACACCTGTGGCACGGTGTATTAATTTTCCAGTTTACACAAGCACTTACTAGAGTTAGCAATCACTACACAAGCAGTTACTAGGCAGAGGAGTTACTGCACAAGAAAAGGCGGAGAAGTTACCACACAAGCGATTGCGCAATGCAAACGGGAGGGTTCCCTCAATCTCACGCCTGTGGCACGGTTGTTTTAATTTTCCAGTTTACACAAGCACTTACTAGAGTTAGCAATCACTACACAGGCAGTTACTAGGCAGAGGAGTTACTGTACAAGAAAGGCGGAGAAGTTACTACACAAGCAGTTACGCAATGCAAACGGGAGGGTTCCCTCAATCTCACGCCTGTGGCACGGTGTATTAATTTTCCAGTTAACACAAGCACTTACTAGAGTTAGCAATCACTACACAAGCAGTTACTAGGCAGAGGAGTTACTGCACAAGAAAGGCGGAGAAGTTACTACACAAGCGATTGCGCAATGCAAACGGGAGGGTTCCCTCAATTTCACGCCTGTGGCACGGTGTTTTAATTTTCCAGTTTACACAAGCACTTACTAGAGTTAGCAGTCACTACACAAGCAGTTTACTAGGCAGAGGAGTTACTGAACAAGAAAGGCGGAGAAGTTACTACCCAAGCGATTGCGCAATGCAAACAGGAGGGTTCCCTCAATCTCACGCCTGTGGCACGGTGTTTTAATTTTCCAGTTTACACAAGCACTTACTAGAGTTAGCAGTCACTACACAAGCAGTTACTAGGCAGAGGAGTTACTGAACAAGAAAGGCGGAGAAGTTACCACACAAGCGATTGCGCAATGCAAACGGGAGGGTTGCCTCAATCTCACACCTGTGGCACGGTGTATTAATTTTCCAGTTTACACAAGCACTTACTAGAGTTAGCAATCACTACACAAGCAGTTACTAGGCAGAGGAGTTACTGCACAAGAAAGGCGGAGAAGTTACCACACAAGCGATTGCGCAATGCAAACGGGAGGGTTCCCTCAATCTCACGCCTGTGGCACGGTGTTTTAATTTTCCAGTTTACACAAGCACTTACTAGAGTTAGCAATCACTACACAGGCAGTTACTAGGCAGAGGAGTTACTGTACAAGAAAGGCGGAGAAGTTACTACACAAGCAGTTACGCAATGCAAACGGGAGGGTTCCTTCAATCTCACGCCTGTGGCACGGCGAACTACTTTTCCATTTTACACAAGCATTACTACGTTGTTTTACAAGAGTTATCTAAGCATATACAAGGAAACTGCGCTCAAAGACTTCATTCTTAATATTATCGCTGTTTGAAAAATTAAAAAGCGAGCCTAAAATTTACCTCGGTGAAAATAAGTCAGCAATCACTATACAAGCTGTCACTAGGCAGAGGAGTTACTACACAAGCAGGCACCCATTGGAACGGCGGGGAGGCCATTGTAACGTCACTCGTCAGTCACACAAACAAACAAACGGACAGAAGGGAGACCTGGGGGCTCCCGCCCCCTAGAAGGGGGGCTCCGCCAAGAGCGCCGCAAGGAGGTAGGGTGCCTGACACAAACAACGGCGGGGTGGCCATTGGAATGGCGGTTTGAATTGATAATGTTGCTACCTAAGTGCTAGGGTTACTACCGTACTAGCCCCATGCCATCACACCACCACCATCCCCACCGCTCCTTTGTCCGCGCCTTTCACTGCACTCAGGCGGAGATTGGATCAAGTGTATTTTGATAATAATGCTTTGATTTGATTTGAATTGATTATGTTGCTGCCCAAGTGCTAGGGTAACTACCGTACTAGCCCCATGCCGTCACACCACCATCGCACTGTATTAGCCCCATGCCATCACACCACCACCGCACTGCATAAGCCCCATGCCATCACACCACCACCGCACTGTATAAGCCCCATGCCATCACGCCACCACCGCACTGCATAAGCCCCATGCCATCACACCACCACCGCACTGTATAAGCCCCATGCCATCACACCACCACTGCACTGCATAAGCCCCATGCCATCACACCACCACTGCACTGTATTAGCTTTACGCCATCACACAACCACAATTTCCATTGCTTCTTTGCCCAAGCCTTACACTGCATTAAGGCGGAGATTGAATCAAGTATATTTTGATAGCTTGGGCCCGTCCGGAGGGTTTTCGACCGGCACAGTAACTGGTATCTAGATGCGATGTTGGCTCCAGCAGCGCATTCTTACAATCCAGTTCCCTTAATCCCACTGGGCACGTCCTTGTCCAGGTCATTGTGACAATTCTTAGATGTTAGAATTTCCATTTTTTTTTTAATAATGCTTTTATTTTACTTTGAATTGAACTCCACCTAAGGTCCCTACCGTACCAGCCCAATGCCCCATCACACTACTGCACCGTACTAGCCCCATACCCCATCACACGACTACTGTACTAGCCCCATGCCCCATAAGACCACCGCTCATTAGCCCATCCCTGTCACTGCACTCACTTCGCTTTGGGTCGGTAGCAAGGACGCCAGCTAGGGTCGCCACCACACCATACTAGCCCCATGCTTCACCACACCACCAACGTACTAGCCCCATACCCCATGCCCGATCATCCCACCGCTATTTTGCCCATCCCTGTCACTGCACTCACTTCGATTTGGGTCTGTAGCAAGGACTTTAGCCAGGGTTGCCACCGCAACGTACTAGCCTCATGCCATCAAACCACCACCGTACTAGCCCCATGCCTAATCACAACACCGCTCATTTGCCCACCCCTGCCACTGCACTCACTTCGCTTTGGGTCGGTAGCAAGGACTTTAGCCAGGGTTGCCAACGCAACGTACTAGCCTCAAGCCATCAAACCACCACCGTACTAGCCCCATGCCTAATCACAACACCGCTCATTTGCCCACCCCTGTCACTGCACTCACTTCGCTTTGGGTCGGTAGCAAGGACTTCAGCTACGGTTACCACCACTGCAATGTACTAGCCCCATGCTCCATCACACCACCACCGTACTAGCCCCATGCCCCATCACACCACCACCATTCCCACCACTCGTTTGCCCATCCCTGTCACTGCACTCACTTCTCTGTTTGCCACACTTCCTGAGTGATGCAAGGGTTGGTAGCCAGGACTTCAGCTAGGGCCACCACCACTGCAATGTACTAGCCCCATGCTCCATCACACCACCACCGAACTAGCCCCATGCTCCATCACACCACCACCATTCCCACCACTCGTTTGCCCATCCCTGTCACTGCACTCACTTCTCTGTATGCCACACTTCCACAGTGATGCGAGGGTTGGTAGCCAGGACTTCAGCTAGGGCCACCACAGCACCGTAATGATAACGTCTGGTGAGGCGTGGTATTAAGGGAGCCCTGTCTTACGGCGATAGAGAACAGGCTGCTACTTTACTTAGAATGCTACCATGGCGATTGACAACGACCGCGAACACTAAAGCGCCTCTGTAGGGATTCGGACCCGGTACCTTCTTCAGTCCAGCAAAATGATCAACCATTGAACCATTCGCCGAACAGGGATACCACCACACCATACTAGCCCCATGCCCCATTACACCACCACCATCACAACAACACCACTCCCATCCCTGTCACTGCACTCACTTCTCTTTATGCCACACTTCCACAGTGATGCGAGGGTCGGTAGCCAGGACTTCAGCTAAGGTCATCACACCGGCCACAAATTCTGCGGACCCAAAGCTGCAAGAGGGGGAGCACATGTGTTTGTGTTTGTGTGTGTGTGTGCGTATGTGTAGGTAGGGCAGGACTTCAGCTAAGGTCATCACACCGGCCACAAATTCTGCCAACCCAAAGCTGCAAGAGGGGGAGCAGATGCGTTTGTGTTTGTGTGTGTGTGCGTATGTGTAGGTAGGGCAGGGCTTCAGCTAAGGTCATCATTAAATCACCTAAAAACTCTGCCGACCCAAAGCTGCAACTGGGGGAGCAGATGTGTGTATGTGTGTGTGTGTGTGTGTGTGTGTGTGTGTGTGTGTGTGTGTGTGCTTATGTGCGTATATGTGCATGTGTGTGTAGTGTGTGTGTATGTAGGGGGGAGGCAATGGGAGGAAGCAATCAGATGGGGGGATTGAGTTGAGATGTTATGACACCGTTCAACCCACCCCTTTCACTTCAAGGGATGTGTGTGTGCGTATATGTCTGTATGTACCCCACCCCCATTACACCACCCCTCAACCTCCTCAACCCACCCATCACAACTCACCTCAACCCTCAACTCTCCATCCTCAACCCCCCACCCATCAACCTCCTCAACCCACCCATCACAACTAACCCCAACACTGACCCCCACCCCACCCCACCCCATCCTCAATCCCACCCCATCACAAATCACCCCCACCCCCACCCCATCCCCCCACCCCAACCCTCAACCGCCCCCCAACACAACTCACCCCCCCAACCACCCACCCCCCATCACAACTCACCTCCCCAACCACCCACCCCCATCACAACTCACCTCCCCAACCACTCACCCCCATCACAACTCACCTCCCCAACCACCCACCCCCATCACCCAACCACCCACCCCCATCACAACTCACCTCCCCACCACCCACCCCCATCACAACTCACCTCCCCAACCACCCACCCCATCACAACCCACCTCCCCAACCACCCACCCCATCACAACTCACCATTAGGGATTGAACCTTCAGATCCTCTTGCAACGTCAATAGAGGGGAATGTTTTCAAGGGAGCCATACGAGAGGGCAGGCGTCGACCACAATCGGCAACCAAACCTTCAAGGCGCACAGGGAGGGCAGGTGGGAAGTTAGGGGGAGGCGGGTAGAGGAAGGGTGGGCACAGGATTTGGAGAAGAGTGTGTGTGTGTGTGTATGTGTGTGTGTGTGTGTGTGTGTGTGTGTGTGTGTGTGAGGGAAATGTTTTCAAGGGAGCCATACGAGAGGGTGGGCGACGACCACAATCAGCAACCAAACTTTTTAGGGGCACAGGGAGGGCAGGCGGGAAGTTAGGGGGAGTCGGGTATTAGGGGCAGAGGGAGAGTGGGCACAGGATTTGGAGAAGAGTGTGTGTGTGTGTGGGGGGGGGGGGGGGGGGGGGGGGGGGGGGGGGAATGCTTTCAAGGGAGCGATACGATAGGGCAGGCGACGACCACGATCAGCAACCAAACCTTGTGGGTGGTGTTGGTAGGTGGTAGGTGGAGGGTGGTAGGTGGTAGGTGGGGGGTGGTAGGTGGTAGGTGGGGATCAAGGGTTGTGGGTTGTGGGTTGGAGGTTGGGGGTTGGAGGTTGGGGGTTGGGGCTGGGGTTGGGGGTTGGGGGTTGGGGGTTGGGGGGAGGTTACCAGTATTAGAGTGCTTCTTCAAACTGATTGGCAAAAAGAAGTTTGACTCTGCAGGCCAAATTGATGAGCAATATTTTACACACTTGTAATCCCTTGTGGCAGTACAGCTTGGAGGTACACCGATGCCAGATTCATGGGCAATATTTCACACACCTGTAATCCCTTGTGGCAGTACAGCTTGGAGGTACTCAGATGCCAGATTGATGGGCAATATTTCACACACCTGTAATCCCTTGTGGCAGTACAGCCTGAAGGTACACCGATGCCAGATTGATGGGCAATATTTCACACACCTGTAATCCCTTGTGGCAGTACAGCCTGAAGGTACACTGATGCCAGATTGATGGGCAATATTTCACACACCTGTAATCCCTTGAGGCAGTACAGCCTGAAATTACACCAATGCCAGATTGATGAGCAATACTTCACACACCTGTAATCCCTTGTGGCAGTACAGCCTGAAGGTACACTAATGCCAGATTGATGGGCAATATTTCACACACCTGTAATCCCTTGTGGCAGTACAGCTTGAAGGTACACAGATGCCAGGTTGATGGGCAAGAGTCTGCCAGCTGCAAAGCTGCGCAGATCAATGGACAGCGAGAACAATCGGTGTGGCCCCGTAACAGCTAGACTCTGGCCAAGTGGGGGTGTCAGACCACCCACTGCTACATCAATCTCGGATTGCTGAACCCCTCCAGGGTTTGGTTGGCTTGCCCCCTCCCTTGCTGAAGCTGTGGCTGCAGGCTGTTGGGCTGGGCCCCCGTCGGCTGGGCTAGGTCCCCCCTGGGAGGGTGCAGCCCCCGGTGGCTCTGCACCTGCCCCCCCGCCCTCCTGCGGGGAGTGGGACTCTTGGGCGTGGCCCCCCCCGTTACGATCAACCCCTGGGGAGGCTGACCCGCCTGATTTAGGACTTGAATCAAAACTAGCAGTGTACCCTCCATCGCTGCCGGAACCATCCCTAGCAGCTGATTTTGGGGGGGCTGCAGTTGTAGTGCCGGCTTCCACGCCAGCACCTGTACTGCCAGGGTCGGTTGGGTTGGTTGGCCTCCTAGCAGCTAGTTTTGAATCCAAGGCTGACATGATGTCGGTCTCCATCCCACTGGGCTTCACGGCTTCCTCAAACAATTCATAGACTACCTTCACCTACAGTGTGGGAGAGGGGGGTAGTTTGTGGGGGGGCTAGTTTCGAATCCAAGGCTGACATGATGTCAGTCTCCATACCACTAGTCTTCACGGCTTCCTCAAACTATTCATAGACTGCCGTCACTTAAAGTGTGGGAGGGGGGGGGTAGTGTGTGAATGTGTGTGGGTGGGTGGGTGGGGGGGGTGGGGGGGGCTTAATCATTTACTCCCTTCACTTACAGTGTGGGAGGGGAGGGGAGTGTGTGTGTGTGCGTGTGTGTGTGTGTGTGTATGTGTGTGTATATGTATGTGTGTGTGTGTGTGTGTGTGTGTGTGTGTGTGTGTGTGTGTGTGTGTGTGTGTGTGTGTGTGTGTGTGTGTGTGTGAGAGAGAGAAAGAGTTGGTGTGGATGTGGTTATGAGAGTGGGTTTGAGAGTGGGTGTGAAAGTCGGTGTGAGAGTGGGTGTGGGTGTGGGTTGGGGATTCTTGAAGTAAGAGTGGCCACCGCACACCTGAGGTGTTTTGCCTGCCTTGGCACCTGTCAGCGTAGACCTCTCCCCTGCTCCTCCAACTCTTACACAAAATATATTTTGGGCCCTGATAGCAGACCCTTTGTTTTGTCGATTTGTCGTTTTGAGGTAGTCCTTGTTTTGTCAGTCTCTCCGATTTTCAGCGTTTACAAATTTTTGAGTTGTCAAAAAATTGTCTGCAACCGCTTATTGAGTCACATTTCACTGGAATCATCGGCAAGAGATATTAAGCCCTCACTGCGTACAGGTGACTCCTGGCCCTCCCCATCCCCCCACCCACCCAACCACCCAACCACCAACCACCATCAACACGCCACCCACCAACAACCCCCCCCCCCCCCCCCCTATCACCCACTGCCCCACCCCCACCCTGACTCCCACCCCAAGGGCACCTCCTGACTACAAGAAAGAGTGGCCACCACCCACCTGAGGCGTTTCACCCGCCTTGGCCCCTGTCAGCGTGAACCACTCCCCTTGCTCCTCCCCCTCTTTCTTGTACTGGTGATTTAGCTTGGCCTTTCGCAAGTCGAGCAGGAACCAACCCAGCTTGGCCCCATCCTTGCTGCTCACGACGACTTTGCAATTGCTCTGCCCGGCTGAGGAAGCCTTTCGCAACTGCGATTTCGTTAGGCCCCATTGCAAGGGCGTGTTCCACAGGTGGGTTTCGCGCCCAACCGAAAATTGAGTCGGTTTGACATTACTGATGAAAGTAGCAGAGCAAACAAGCGCATGCAACTGACTACCAAAGCCTCTGCCCTCTTGTACCTCGACGCGGAAAATCAAGTTCTGGTTCACTCCCACATTTTCCATCCAGCCAAAGAGCACAGATTGGAGGGTTCCGACGAAAAGAGGGTGCTGAGCTCTCGTAGTGCGAGGCGCGAGGAGCAGCTACGGAAATCTGTCTCAAGCGCCAGGTCAAACTTCGGCGGTACAAAAACGGTACAAATACAGTCTGGGCGAGTGCGGGTGGGCAGTTGGGCACCAAAGCCTGACGAGGTGGGCAGTTGGGACAACCCACCCACACGCCAAACTATAGAGGCCCACAACTTGTTTCTATTGGCCAAAACTGAGAAATGAGACCAGATTCTTCTTCTGGGAGGTGGCTTCTGGGTAAGACTTTTGGAGGCTGGAAGTGCATATGGTAACCAAGGTCAAGGTCAAGTCCCCCAGGGGAACTATAGTCCCCCAGGGGGATTAGCCCCCCCCCCCCCCTCCCCCCCCGCCCCCCCCTCCTATAGGTGTTTGGCCCCGTTGGAAGCAAGCGGGCTGGCTGATGCCGCTGGAGGAGTCTGCGTCAGATGGCCGTATGGTAAAACCAAGGCTTGCAACGTTCAACTATCTAAAACTGCGTGATTGCATCTTGTTATTCATCGGTTTTTCCCGGTTCAGCTAGAGTGACGAGTGCACAGGTCTCCCGCCCTGTATCACTGTACTGTAGTGCCGCTGCCAGCTATGGCACGGACTCTGATGCCGGTACCCTGAGGTACCGTGCCATCTCAGTACTTCCTCCTAGCACATTGCTTGAGTACTTTATCTAACTGTAACGATCAGATTCTCTTGCTACTTCCCTTCGTCACACATAACTCCGGAAAGCTTTACATCTGTACTCATGTGTTTGGTGTAGTGGTGGTTACACTGCCCGTGTTTGGTTGGTTGCGACGCAGGACACAGGCTGTAGAATATGTTGCATCTGGGGACGCAGAGCCGGGGGTCCTCCTGAAAAACCCTGGTGGTTACACTCCCCATGTTTGGTCTGTGTTGTGATGCCTGGAGTACAGCCGTCAAGCACGTAATATAATGGTGCGATTCTTATCGTATTCTTTTTTATAAAATGTAGTAGGTATTCCCTTCCCATCCTTCGAAGTAATCGGTACTCACGACCAGCTTTATGCTGGAGTCTTTATCGACCAATTCAAGCTCAATTTTGAGTTTCGCAATAACATATTTTCAATCCTCGGAGTA
The DNA here is from genome assembly GCA_013435795.1 of Chlamydomonas sp. ICE-L. NCBI lineage: Eukaryota > Viridiplantae > Chlorophyta > Chlorophyceae > Chlamydomonadales > Chlamydomonadaceae > Chlamydomonas > Chlamydomonas sp. ICE-L. The sequence goes on from JACBWV010000294.1 coordinate 94,071, forward strand.
AGGACGTTCTAACCTGAAATGCATTACATCTTCCACCACTCTTCTACCATCCATCACGAACTCACAGCACCTGCAAATTAAGCCGGTACTTCAGCAGGACCTTCTGCTGGACAGCTCTGCCGCGTGCTTGAGACGCAATCAGTCGTATAGCCTACGTCGTGTGACACAACGGACCGTTCCTTCTGGTCAACGGACCCTCCCCACGTTTCGTTTTGCGACGCAACGGACCCATCGATGTTACGTCTGCAACGGAGGACTCAGCGTCCTGAATGAACACCCCTGGTATGCACCCACCCCGCTAGCACCACCGAGTGAAGGGAAAACAGAAAATAACAGTACAAGAATACAAGATATGTATGTACGTTACAGTTCAGGGGCAGGCCAAATAGGCTTAAGGGACTTACCCAGCCGTGATAGGAAGGGCTAAAAAGAAAAAGCATTGAGTAACTGAACACCAAACAATCGTTTTACCGGCAGGGGCCCTGAGTTCTTACTTCATTGATCATTTAATTCTGCAATATCATTGAATCAACATTTCATCTGGGATGATAATTTAATCGTGCTAATTAAGGGTAAGGTGGCCGGCTCAGGGAGCTTCCAAGAAGCTGCTATCAAAGGCCGAAAAGATAAAAACTGCTGGAATGACCTTTCTCCTTGTCGCTTGATATTATTATTTTAATTCATTAATTATTTATTTACTCATTCATTTATTCAATTTTATTGATTTTATTTTTATTCGACGTTTTTCATCACCACTGTCATCCTGTCTACATATGTCCCCAAAAGAAACAGTGGGCGTCCGTACCCAGCTCTTGCATGAACACCTACTGCTAGCTGCTATTAGCTACAAGCTACCACCTACTACCTGCGACCCCACAATTTAATATTTGCCTGCTGGCAAATCAGGCAGGCGTAAGAATAACCCCCACACCCACCCACCCACCCATACACACACATTCACACAGACATATCTACACCCACCTACACCCACACCCACCCACCCATCCACCCATACACCCACACTCACACCCACACAGACACACCTACACACACACGCCCAAGTCAAGTCAGGCAAGCTTTATAATACCCCCCCCCACCCCACCCACCCACCCACCCACAACCACCTACCCCCCCACCCCACCCCACCCCACCCCACACACACACACGCATATCTACACCCACCCACCTAAGCCCACTTAAGCCTACACCCACACCCAAGTAAACTCAAGCAGGCTTTACAAGCGTGAATGAATCAATCAACGATCCATCCTCAGAACGGACCGCCTCGACGGCCAGAGTGTTTGCAGTGATGTGCATGCGTATGTAGCCGTGCTCAACGTCTATCACCTGTGTGTATCAGTGTATGTGTTTTTATCAGTGTATGTGTGGGGAGGGATGCGCATGTGACGTGAGGTGCGTGTATGCACGTGTGGGTAGGGAGGTGTATGTGGATGCAGCCACGCTCAACGTCGATCACCTGTGTGTGGTTGGAGGTGTGTGTATCAGTGCATGTGTTGGTGGGACTGTGTGTTTGTGTGTTTGATGGGAGGTGTGTGTATCAGTGCATATGTTTGTTGGAGTAGGGACGTGCATTCAGATGTAGCCATGCTAAATGGCCACTACCTGTGTGTGGTGGAAGGTGTGTGTATCAGTGAATGTGTCTGTGGGACTATGTGTGTGTGTGTTTAGGTGTTTGATGGGAGGTGTGCGTATCAGTGTATGTGTATGTGGGAGTAGGGACGAGCATTCAGATGTAGCCATGCTCAATGGCAACTACCTGTGTGTGGTGGAAGGTGTGTGTATAAGTGAATGTGTATGTGGGAATACGTGTGTGTGTTTAGGTGTTTGATGGGAGGTGTGCGTATCATTGTATGTGTATGTGGCAGTAGATATTTCCATGCGGATGTAGGCATGCTCAATGGAAACCACCTGTATGTGATGGGAGGTGTGCGTATCAGTGCATGTGTTTGTGGGAGTAGAGATTTCCATACGGATGTAGGCATGCTCAATGGAAACCACCTGTATGTGATGGGATGCGTGCGTATCAGTGCATGTTTGTGAGAGTAGAGATTGCGGATGTTGCCATGCTCTATGGAAACCACATGTGTGTGATGGGAGGCGTGTGTATCAGTGCATGTGTTTGTGGGAGTATGTGTTTGTGCGTTTAGGTGTTTGTGGGAGTATGTGTTTGTGGGAGTTTGCGTTTGTGTGTTAAGGTGTTTGTGTATTTGGGTGTTGTGTTTGTTTGTTTGTTTGTTTGTTTGTTTGTTTGTTTGTTTGTTTGTTTAGGTGTTGTGTGTGTTTAGGTGTTGTGTTTGTTAGTGTGTTTGTGTGTTTGTGTGTTTGTGGGAGTGCGTATGTGCATGCTGATATAGCCATGCCACCAACACCACTACCACGATCATGATCATGATCATGATCATCTTATATATTATCACCACCACCAACAACAACAGCAACAATAGCACCACCACCACCACCACCACCATCACCACCACCAATAATATCACCACCATCATAGGCCTCAGCAAGATACCTAAAAACACATGAGCAGATTCACATCAAGAAACTCCGGTGTGTCTTTCAGCCCTGCCCCTCCATTTACCCCGCCCTGCTGTCAATTTTATTCAAAAGCCCCTGCCCATCCATTTACCCGCCTGCTGTCATTCAGCCCTGCCCTCATTTACCGCCCTGCTGTAATTTCAGCCCTGACCCCTCATGTCCCCGCCTGTGATTCATTCAGACCCTGCCCCTCCCATTTACACGCCCCTAGCTAGTCATTCTAGCCATGCACCTCCATTTACCCCGCCCTGCTGTCATTCAGCCCTGCCCCTCCATTTACCCCCGCCCTGCTGTCATTCAGCCCTGCCCCTCCATTTACCCCGCCCCTGCTGTCATTCAGCCCTGCCCCTCCATTTACCCCGCCCCTGCTGTCACTTCAGCCCTGCCCTCCATTTACCCGCCTGCTGTCATTCAGCCCTGCCCCTCCATTTACCCCGCCATGCTGTCATTCAGCCCTGCCCCTCCATTTTACCCCGCCCTGCTGTCATTCAGCCCGCCCCTCCATTTACCCCGCCCTGCTGTCTTCAGCCCTGCCCCTCCATTTACCCCGCCCTGCTGTCATTCAGCCCTGCCCCTCCATTTACCCCGCCCTGCCTGTCATTCAGCCCTGCCCCTCCATTTACCCCGCCCTGCTGTCATTCAGCCCTGCCCCTCCATTTACCCCGCCCTGCTGTCATTCAGCCCTGCCCCTCCATTTACCCCGCCCTGCTGTTATTCAGCCCTGCCCCTCCATTTACCCCGCCCTGCTGTCATTCATCCCTGCCCCTCCATTTACCCCGCCCTGCTGTCATTCAGCCCTGCCCCTCCATTTACCCCGCCCTGCTGTCATTCAGCCCTGCCCCTCCATTTACCCCGCCCTGCTGTCATTCAGCCCTGCCCCTCCATTTACCCCGCCCTGCTGTCATTCAGCCCGCCCCTCCATTTACTCTGGTGTTTAGAAACTCAGGGGCAGCCACTTTGTCTAAAGACACATGCGCAGCTTCACAAGAGATTGTTTTGTGTGCAGTCCTACCAAACACACACACCTCAAGAAAATCCTAACACACACACACACACACACACACACACACACACACACACACACACACACACACCTCAAGAAAATCCTAACACACACACACACACACACACACACCTCAAGAAAATCCAGGGTGTCTGGATCCCTGCTGTCATTCATCCCTGCCCCTCCATTTACATGTATTAAATGGACGGACACACATGCATGTGTATGTCTTGTTACAGTCCAGGGGCAACCACTTAGTCTGTAGACGCATGCGTAGCTTCACCAGTGATTGTTTTGTGTACAGTCCTACCCCCCCCCCCCCCCCCCCCCCCCCCCCCCACTCACACACACACAAACAAGAAATCCTAACACACACACACACACCTCAATAAATCCTAATACACACACACACCTCAAGAAACTCCGGTGTGTGTCTGGATTCCTGCTGTCATTCAGCTCTGCCCCTAGGGTACCAGGACAAACTTAGACATCACCATCATCACCATCATCACCATCATCACCACCACCTCCATTATCATCGGCAAGATGGGCACACACATGAGCAGCTTTACCTCAAGAAACTCCGGTGTGTCTGGATCCCTGCTGTCATTAAGCTCCGCCCCTCCATTTCCAATTAGTAAATGGACAGGAGCCAGGGCAGCTCCATCGCTTCCATAGCCCATGCACTTCTGATCGTACACTGGGCATGTGCGTTGGTAGTTGTGACGATGCCCATGCAGTGTCAAATCAACCTACAATCGTTCGAGTTGCAGGGCGCATGAGATTGTATTCTGTTGTTATTCTTAGTACAGTTGAGATGTGGTGCGATTGGCACAGTGGTACCGAATGCCCATGCAGTGTCAAATCAACCTACAATCGTTCGAGTTGCAGGGGGCATGAGATTGTATTCTGTTGTATTCTTATACACTGGGCGTGTGCGTTGGCAGTTGTGACGATGCCCATGCAGTGTCAAATCAACCTACAATCGTTCGAGTTGCAGGGGGCATGAGATTGTTTTATGTTGTATTCTTATACACTGGGTGTGTGCGTATGGTAGTTGCTGACGATTGCCATGCAGATGTAAAATCAACATACTAATCGTTCGAGCTTGCAGAGGTGGCATGAGATTGTACTGTTGTAGTCTATACCACTGGGCCCGGTCGTGCGTGTCTCGTCCAGTGCTACCGATAGCCCACGCAGCTCGTACGGACAACCTAACAATCGTTCTCTGACGTTGCAGGGGCGCATGAGATTGTATTCTGTTGTATTCTTATACACTGGGCGTGTGCGTTGGCAGTTGTGACGATGCCCAAGCAGTGACAAATCAACCTACAATCGTTCGAGTTGCAGGGGGCATGAGATTGTATTCTGTTGTATTCTTATACACTGGGCGTGTGCGTTGGTAGTTGTGACGATGCCCGTGCAGTGACAAATCAACCTACAATCGTTCGAGTTGCAGGTGGCATGAGATTGTATTATGTTGTGATCGTACACTGGGCGTGTGCGTTGGTAGTTGTGACGATGCCCGTGCAGTGACAAATCAACCTACAATCGTTTGAGGTTTAGTTCATCAGTTTGTCTGATCTCAATGTCCTATTGTTTTCAATCCATGCTCATTTTCTATCACTGTAACTAGTCTACAACATACACATAGAATTGAAAATCAGTACTCCATGCCACATGCGTGAGATTGAGGGAACCCTTTGCTTGCATGTGTACGTACTGGAGAAAGCTACCATGCTGGGTTAATTTGGTTTTGCAGACCCTCTGCGCCTGAGCTTGGACTACCTACGCTACAATACGGAATGAAGTTCTCTACCTCTTCCAAGGCGGAAAATCTGAGATTTGGCGGACAACAAACACATACCCAGATGAGATGATGATTTAATTATATTGTAGAATTAAATAATCACTGTAGCACGAACTGGGCAGCTGACTGTACTGACTGGGCAGCTGACTGTACTGACTGGGCAGCTGACTGTACTGACTGGGCAGCTGACTGTACTGACTGGGCAGCTGACTGTACTGGCTGGGCAGCTGACTGTACTGACTGGGCAGCTGACTGTACTGACTGGGCAGCTGACTGTACTGACTGGGCAGCTGACTGTACTGACTGGGCAGCTGACTGTACTGACTGGGCAGCTGACTGTACTGACTGGGCAGCTGACTGTACTGACTGGGCAGCTGACTGTACTGACTGGGCAGCTGACTGTACTGACTGGGCAGCTGACTGATGGGCAGCTGACTGTATCGGCTTCTAGGCAGGTAAATAATCACTTTAGCACGAACTCAGGGCCCCCGCCAGTAAAACAATTGTTTGGGGTTCAGGTCATCTATGCTTTTTCTTTTCAAGCCCTTCCTACGACGGTTGGGCAAGTCCCTTCAGCCTATTTGGCCTACCCCTGGACTGTAACATACATGTCAGCACAAATTGAAATTGAAATTGAAATTGAAATGTCAGCACACCTTGTATGTTAGCAACAGCTCTTCCAAGTCCTTTCGCAGCTCATTGGCAACGTTCTTGTTTCAGTTGTGGGCAGAGGTGTGAGGTGAGTCAAGCAGCATTGGATGTGATGGAAATGGGTTGCACTGCATTATAATGGTGCAGATAAGAGCTTGGGCGTGTTTTGCAGGAACGCTTGTGTCTGTGGTCTGATTGTGCGTATGAGGACTTGGTGCAACGCTCTTGTTTCTGTTGTGGGAAGAGATGTGAGGTAAGTCAAGCAGCATTGGATGGGATGGAAATGGGTTGCACTGCATTATAATGGTGCGGATAAGAGCTTGGGTGTGTTTTGCAGGAAAGCTGGTGACTGCGGTCTGATTGTGAAGATGACAGCTTGGGAGTGTGTTGTAGGAATGGAGGTGGCTGTGGGCTGATGGTGCAGATACGAGCTTGGGGGTGTGTTATAGGAAAGGAGGTGGCTGCAGTCTGATGATGTGGAGGACAGCTTGGGTGTGTGTTGCATATAAACACTTGTGGCTGTGGTCTGATTGTGAAGATAATAGCTTGGGTGTGTATTGCACGATCGCTTGTGACTGTGGTCTGATGATGCAGATTACAGCTTGGGGGTGTGTTACAGGAATGCTTGAGACTGCAGTATGATTGTGCGCATGATGACTTGGTGCAACGCTCTTGTTTCAATTGTGGGAAGAGATTTGAGGTAAGTCAAGCAGCATTGGATAGGATAGGAATGGGTTGCACTGCATTATAATGGTGCAGATAAGAGCTTGGGTGTGTAATGCAGGATCGCTTGTGATATATAGTGAACTAATGGTGCAGATGACAGCTTGGGGGTGTGTTATAGGCACGCTTGTGGCTGCGGTTTGATTGTGAAGATGAGGGCTTGGGTGTGTATTGTAGGAACGCTTGTGACTGCGGTCTGATTGTGAAGATGACAGCTTGGGTGTGTATTGCAGGATCGCTTGTGACTGTGAACTGATGGCGCAGATATCTGATGGTGCAGATACGAGCTTGGGTGTGTGTGTTATAGGAACGCTTGTGGCTGCGGTCTGATGGCGCAGATATCTAATGGTGCAGATACGAGCTTGGGGGTGTGTGTTGTAGGAAAGGAGGTGGCTGCGGTCTGATGGTGTGGAGGACAGCTTGGGTGTGTGTTGCATAAACACTTGTGGCTGTGGTCTGATTGTGAAGATAATAGCTTGGGTGTGTATTGCACGATCGCTTGTGACTGTGGTCTGATGATGCAGAGTACAGCTTGGGTGTGTGTTATAGGACCGCTTGTGACTCTGGTCTGATTGTGAAGATGTGGGCTTGGGGCAACGTTCTTGTTTCAGACTGGGGCAGAAATGTGAGGTAAGTCAAGCAGCATTGGATAGGATAGGAATGGGTTGCACTGCGTTATAATGGTGTAGATGACAGCTTGGGTGTGTGTTGTAGGAACGGAGGTGGCTGTGAACTAATGGTGCAGATTACAGCTTGGGTGTGCGCTGTGGGAACGGAGGTGGCTGCGATCTGTTTTTGCAGATGAGGGCTTGGGGCAACGTCGTTGTTCCAGTTGTGGGCAGAGGTATGAGGTAAGTCAAGCAGCATTGGATAGGATGGGAATGGGTTGCACGGCATTATAATGGTGAAGATTAGAGCTTGGTTGTGTATTGCAGGATCGCTTGTGACAGTGAACTGATGGTGCAGATTACAGCTTGTGCGTGTGTTGTAGGAACAGAGGTGGATGTGAACTGTGGTGCAAATTAAAGCTTCTAGTTGTATTGTAGGAACGGAGGTGGCTGCGATCTGATTTTGCATTTGAGGGCTTGGGGCAACGCTCTTGTTTCAGTTGTGGGCAGAAATGTGAGGTAAGTCAAGCAGCATTGGATGGGATGGGAATGGGTTTCACTGCATTATAATGGTGCAGATAAGATCTTGGGTGTGTTTTGCAGGAAAGCTTGTGACAGTGGTCTGATGGTGCAGATGACAGCTTGGGTGTGTGTTGTAGGAACGCTTGTGACTGCGGTCTGATGGTGAAGATAAGAGCTTGGGTGTGTGTTATAAGAACGGAGGTGGTCAGGTGGCTGCGGTCTGGTTGTGTAGATGACAGCTTGGCGGTCTGGTTGTGTAGATGACAATTTGGCGATGTGCTACAGGAACGCTTGTAACTGTGAACAGATGGTGCAGATTACAGCTTGGGGATACGTTTTGGAAACTGTTGTGACTGCGGTCTGATTGTGCACAGGACAGCTTAGGGGTGTGCTACAGGAACGCTTATAACTGTGAGCAGATGGTGCAGATTACAGCTTGGGGATACGTTTTGGAAACTGTTGTGACTGCGGTCTGATTGTGCACAGGACAGCTTGGGGGTGTGCTACAGGAACGCTTGTAACTGTGAGCAGATGGTGCAGATTACAGCTTGGGGATACGTTTTGGAAACTGTTGTGACTGCAGTCTGATTGTGCACAGGACAGCTTGGGGGTGTGCTACAGGAACGCTTGTAACTGTGAGCAGATGGTGCAGATTACAGCTTGGGGATACGTTTTGGAAACTGTTGTGACTGCGGTCTGATCGTGCACAGGACAGCTTGGGGGTGTGCTACAGGAACGCTTGTAACTGTGAGCAGATGGTGCAGATTACAGCTTGGGGATACGTTTTGGAAACTGTTGTGACTGCGGTCTGATTGTGCACAGGACAGCTTAGGGGTGTGCTACAGGAACGCTTATAACTGTGAGCAGATGGTGCAGATTACAGCTTGGGGATACGTTTTGGAAACTGTTGTGACTGCGGTCTGATTGTGCACAGGACAGCTTGGGGGTGTGCTACAGGAACGCTTGTAACTGTGAGCAGATGGTGCAGATTACAGCTTGGGGATACGTTTTGGAAACTGTTGTGACTGCAGTCTGATTGTGCACAGGACAGCTTGGGGGTGTGCTACAGGAACGCTTGTAACTTTGAGCAGATGGTGCAGATTACAGCTTGGGGATACGTTTTGGAAACTGTTGTGACTGCGGTCTGATTGTGCACAGGACAGCTTGGGATTCTGTGCTTGGACAGAGAGATGTTTTTTTCCGTAATATTTTCCGATCAGAATACGAGACCCCGTTTTGGCCCAAATTGACCGAATAAGAACTTTATTATACTGAAATTGACTAAAAATGACCCAAATCGACCCACATCGGAATTAGAATCCTGTTTGGGGAGGGGGGAAAAGGAGAAAAAAAAGAAAAGGGAGTAAGATTTCCTCTTTTTTATTTGAAAACAATATTCCTGCTTGGACAGAGAGATGTTTGAAAGATTATTCAGGAGAATAGAGTGGGATTGGAGCTATATGTTGTAGAGCCCACTGTTTATTTTGTGTGCCCAGTGAAACATCTACTAAAGGTGGTGCTATTATGTATTTAGTGCGCATGAATATTTAGGAGATATGTTACGGCGCTTTAAAGAGCTTTAAAATGTGAAGATAAAAATAGAAAACCAAAATGTCAACGAGATCTTTGACTCAGAGTTGCTGGGGGAGGATCTGCCCAGAATAGAGTGGGATTGGAGCTAGTTGTGAAAGGACTTTCACCCCAGGAGCCCTGTTGACCACGGCACCCCTGTTGACCACTGCAGACAAGCTCCCTGCCGTGGTCAACATTTATATGTTGTAGAGCACACTGTTTATTTTTTGTGCGACTCGGTGCAACCTCAGTGCGACGCACTAACCCCCCAACTGTGCGAAGCGCGGATCCCTGTGGGTTCGGGGGGGCATTTCTGACTAGTTTAGCCGGACCCATGCGTGGCCATGTTGTAGGGCACACTGTTTCTTTTTCGTGCAACACATCGCAAATTGAGCGACTCGGTGTGTCCCCAGTTTTATTGTGCGGGGTGTCGCCATTCTGTCGCTGGAAGGTGACGCATGGGTCCAGCTCAGTTTTGTTTTCAAATCTGAAAGTTTTTTTTCTAAATCTATGGTTCTAGGCCTCCTCCAGGGACAGCAATTTGGTGCTTTTTATAGCCTTCTATAGCTTTTGTAGCTTTTTGAGGCCATTTATGGGGGGGGGGGGGGGGGGGGGGGAACGTCCCACCCCTTTTTTATGGCGATTCTTCCTCTAACACGGGGTCAAAACTAGCTATCGCTGTATATAGCGGGGAAATAAATCCCTGCTCCGGCTAAGGGAGGCACTAATGACCCATCGAAACCCCTGGGCTCTGCGCTTCGCTTTCCGCGGGGTTCGGGGGGCAGCTCAGCAAGACATCAATTTGAAACGCATCACAATAAATTGAAAAACTGAGTTAAATACATGCGCATGCATAGCTCCAAAATGGTGGTGCAGCATGAGCTCTGACTCAATACGCCAATATATGTTACCTTGGTACCGTCAGGCCTGTTCAGCGTTTATTTACATGTATTTATATGTATCTATATGTATTTACATGTATTTATATGTATTTATATGTATTTATATGTATTTATATGTATTTACATGTATTTATATGTATTTACATGTATTTATATGTATTTACATGTATTTACATGTATTTACATGTATTTATATGTATTTACATGGCTTAGTGAGCTCTGAGTCGATGAGCCCATGATTCAACATATCTTGGTTACCTTGGTCCCGTCAGGCTTGTCCCCATCTGATTTTGAGCTAACGTACATCGGACGGTGCCCCCCTAAAATGATCCAGGGGGTCACCCCCTTGTCCACCTGCAGAACAAACACAAAAGTTGGTTTCGTTTGGTTTGGGTTTGGGTTTGGGTTTGGTTTGGTTTGGTTTGGTTTGGTTTGGTTTGGTTTGGTTTGGTTTGGTTTGGTCTGGTTTGGTTTGGTCTGGTTTGGGTTAGGTTGATCGTTTTGGTTAGGGTGGTTTGGTTGGTGTTTGTGTTTGCGTTTGCGTTTGCGTTTGGGGTTGGGGTAGCCGTTGGGGCTGGGGCTGGGGCTGGGATTGGAATGGGAATGGGAATGGGAATGGGAATGGGAATGGGAATGGGGATGGGGATGGGGATGGGGAATGGGGATGGGGATTGGGGAGATGGGGATGGGGATGGGCTTCTTATTTTTTTTTGGGGGGGGGGGGGGGGGGGGGGGGGGGGGGGGTTCGGTAGGTTTAGTTGAGGGGGGGGGGGGTGGGGGGGGTCGGCGGTGGGGGCGGGGTAGGGGGGGGGGGGGGGGGGCGGGGGGGGGGGTAGGGTTTAGGTTGGGTTTGGGTTTGGGGATAGGGGATGGGGGATGGCTCTGGATTGTTGTTAGGGGGGGGGGGGGCTAAGTTTTTTGGGGGGCTGGGTGGTTTGGGGGGATGGGTTTGGCTTGGGCTTTTTTAGTTTGGGGATGGGGGGGGTGGGGGTGGGGATGGAGATGGGGATGGAGATGGCGTATGGGGGGGGGGAGATGGGGATGGGGATGGGGAGGGGGATGGGGAGGGATGGGGGATGGGGGATGGGGATGGGATGGGGATGGGGAGGGGGATGAGGATGGGATGGGGATGGGGATGAGGATGGGGATGGGGCTGGGGATGGGGATGGGCCAGGGGGATAGGATGGGGAGGATGGGGAGGGGATGGGGATGGGGATGGGGATGGGGATGGGGATGGGATGGGGATGGGGAGGGGGAGGGGGGAGGGGGAGCGGGGAGGGGGAGGGGGAGGGGGGAGGGGGAGGGGGAGGGGGGATGGGGAGGGGGGTAGAGGGGGAGGGGGGGGGAGGGGGAGGGGGGAGGAGGCGAGGGGGAGGGGGTGGGGAGGGGATGGGGATGGGGATGGGGGATGGGGATGGGGATGGGGAGGGGAGGGGGAGGGGGATGGGGATGGGATGGGGCATGGGGATGGGGATGGGGATGGGGATGGGGATGGGGATGGGGATGGGGATCGGGATGGGGATGGGGATGGGGATGGGGATGGGGATGGGGATGGGGATGGGGCTGGGGATTTTTGGGGGGGGGGGGTGCGATGGGGATGGGGATGGGGAGGTGGGAGATGGGGATGGGGAGGGGTATGGGGGATGGGGATGGGATGGGGATGGGGGGGGGGGATGGGGATGGGGAGGGGGGGGGGGCGGGGGAGGGGAGGGGGAGGAGGGAGGGGAGCGGGGATGGGGAGGGGGGCTGGGGAGGGTATGTAACTGCAACCTACATACCTGATGCAAGCCACATGAAATATGTACTGCAACTTAAATACCTGCTGCAGGTCCTCTGAAATGAAATATGTACTCCAACTTATATACCAGCTGCAAGTCCTCTGAAATGAAGTATGTACTGCAACTTATATACCTGGTGCAAGTCCTCTGAAATGAAATATGTACTTCAACTGAAATGAAATATGTACTGCAACTGAAATACCTGCTGCAAGTCCTCTGAAATGAAAACGTGTTGCGGAGATCCCTTTTCTGTAGTGTGCTCCGTTGAATACATCAGTATGTGGACTGGTCCATGGTCAAAGGAATACCACATGCGCCCTGGTCCTATGAGTGGGGCATTCAAGCAAGGTGTTCAGATGGGTGGATGAATGAGTGAATGGACAGATGAGTGGATGGACGAGTGGATGGACAGATGTGTGGATGGATGGGTGGATGGATGGGTGGATGGACAGATGAGTGAATGAACAGATGGGTGGATGGATGAGTGGATGGATTAATCTTTGTTTGAAATGATATCATGTTGCGAGGATCGCTCTTCTCTTCTGTTACCTGTTAAAGACATTATAATGTGGACTGGACCATGGTCAAAATAATACCACATGAGTCCTGGTCCTGTGGGTGGGGCGTTCAAGCAAAATGTTTAGGTGGGTGCATGGATGAGTGGATGGATTAATCGTTGTTTGAAATGAAATCATGTTGCGAGGATCGCTCTTCTGTTCTGTCCCCTATTGAAGACATTATAATGTGGACTGGCCCATAGTCAAAATAATACGACGTGCGCTCTGATCCTGTGGGTGGGGCGTTCATGCAAGATGTTTAGATGGGTGCATGGATGAGTGGATGGATTAATTATTGTTTGAAATGAAATCATGTTGCGAGGATCGCTCTTCTGTTCTGTCCCCTATTGAAGACATTATAATGTGGACTGGCCCATGGTCAAAATAATAAGACATGCGCTCTGGTCCTGTGGCTGGGGCGTTCATGCAAGATGTTTAGATGGGTGGATGGCTTAGTGGATGGATTGATAGTTGTTTGGTGGTTGCTGCAAGTTGTTTGAAATGATTTGTTGTTGTGGGATCCCTTTTCTGTAGTGTGCTCCGTTGAATACATCAGTATGTGGACTGGCCCATGGTCAAAGGAATACCACATGCGCCCCGGTCCTGTGGACGGGTCGTTCAAGTAAGATTTTCAGATGGGTGGATGGATGAGTGGGTGAATGGATGAGTGGATGGATGAGAGGATGGATTTTCAATTGAAGCAAGGTGTTCAGATGGGTGGTTGGATTGATAGTTGATTGAAATGAAATCTTGTTCCGATGATTCCTTTTCTGTTCTATCCCCTGTTGAATACATAAGTATGTTGACTGGCCCATGGTCAAAAGAATACCACATGCGCCTTGGTCCTGTGAGTGGGGCGTTCAAGCAAAGTGTTCAGATGGGTGGATGGATGAGTGGATGGACAGATGATTGGATGGATGAGTGGATTGGTGAGTGGATTGGTAGATGGATGAGTGGATGGGTGAGTGGATGGGTGAATGGATGATTGGATTGGTGGATGGATGAGTGGATGCGTGGATGGGTGAGTGGATGGTTGGATGGATAAGTGGATTGGTAGATGGATGAGTGGATGGGTGAGAGGATGGTTGAATGGATGAGTGGATTGGTAGATGGATGAGTGGATGGATGAGTGGATGAGTGGATGAGTGGATGGTTGGATGGATGAGTGGATGAGTGGATGGGCGAGTGGATGGTTGGATGGATAAGTGGATTGGTAGATGGATGAGTGGATGGGTGAGTGGATGGTTGAATGGATGAGTGGATTGGTGGATGGCTGAGTGGATGAGTGGATGAGTGGATGAGTGGATGGTTGGATGGATGAGTGGATTGGTAGATGGATGAGTGGATGAGTGGATGGTTGGATGGATGAGTGGATGAGTGGATGGTTGGATGGATGAGTGGATGAGTGGATGAGTGTATGGTTGGATGGATGAGTGGATGAGTGGATAGGCGAGTGGATGGTTGGATGGGTAAGTGGATTGGTAGATGGATGAGTGGATGGGTGAGTGGATGGTTGAATGGATGAGTGGATTGGTGGATGGTTGAGTGGATGCGTGAGTGGATGGTTGGATGGATGAGTGGATTGGTAGATGGATGAGTGGATGGATGAGTGGATGGTTGGATGGATGAGTGGATGGGTGGATGGCTGAGTGTATGGGTAGATGGATGAGTGAATGGGTGGATGGGTGAGTGGATGGGTAGATGAATGAGTGGATGGGTGAGTGGATGGTTGAATGCATGAGTGGATTGGTGGATGGATGAGTGGATGAGTGGATGAGTGGATGGTTGGATGGATGAGTGGATTGGTAGATGGATGAGTGAATGGGTGAGTGGATGGTTGAATGGATGAGTGTATAGGTAGATGGATGAGTGGATGGATGAGTGGATGAGTGGATGAGTGTATGGTTGGATGGATGAGTGGATGAGTGGATGGGTGAGTGGATGGTTGGATGGATGAGTGGATTGGTAGATGGATGAGTGGATGGTTGGATGGATGAGTGGATTGGTAGATGGATGAGTGGATGGGTGAGTGGATGGGTGACTGGATGAGTGGATTGGTAGATGGATGAGTGGATTAGTGGATGGGTGAGTGGATGGGTGAGTGGATGGTTGGATGGATGAGTGGATTGGTAGATGGATGAGTGGATGGTTGGATGGATAAGTGGATTGGTAGATGGATGAGTGGATGGGTGTATTGATGAGTGGATGGAGGGGTGGATGGATGAGTGTATGGGTGGATGGTTGAGTGTAATGGTGGATGGATGAGTGGATGGGTGGATGGATGAGTGGATGGTTGGATGGATGAGTGGATTGGTAGATGGATGAGTGGATGGTTGGATGGATGAGTGGATTGGTAGATGGATGAGTGGATGGGGGTATTGATGAGTGGATGGAGGGGTGGATGGATGAGTGTATGGGTGGATGGTTGAGTGTAAGGGTGGATGGTTGAGTGGATAGGTGGAGGTAAATGGTTGTACTTTCCCATGAGTCTTTCATATGGCACTCAGCCTTGACTTTGACTTCCCTAAATCTAAGTTCCCGAACATACAGAGATCGTGTTTCCTCGAGTCACATGGGTGTATGGATGGGTGTATGTATGAGTGGATGTATGAGTGGATGGGTGGGTGGATGGGTGAGTGGATGGATGAGTGGATAATAAGAAGGATGAGGGAAGAGGGGAGTATGTATGTCCACCCACACCCAACCACGCACATACACACACACTCACCTCAATGCCCGACCGCAAGATAATCTCC
Organism: Chlamydomonas sp. ICE-L; assembly: GCA_013435795.1. Classification (NCBI taxonomy): domain Eukaryota; kingdom Viridiplantae; phylum Chlorophyta; class Chlorophyceae; order Chlamydomonadales; family Chlamydomonadaceae; genus Chlamydomonas; species Chlamydomonas sp. ICE-L. The sequence continues at coordinate 109,515 of JACBWV010000294.1, forward strand.
CGTGTTGATTCTACATGTTCACCTCCATTGGTAGGTCTGTATGCAGGTCCACCTACACCCAATCACATACCACCCACACCCACACCCACACCCACACCCACACCCACACCCACACCCACACCCACACCCACACCCCCCCTACCTCACCGCAATGAGGGAAATGGTGTTACCTTGGGTTGGCATTCCCATGTCCTTCCCCCTTCGGTCGCTCATCGCGTTGCAGGTCGTCGTCGACCGCGATGGTAGCTTGTCTAGTTGAGGTAGCAGACCGCTCCCCACCCGCGTACGACGGGCTCCCTTAACACCACGCCCCACCAGGCGTTATCATTACCTTTCCCATGTCCTTTTAGCCTATTTGGCCTACCCCTAGACTGAACATACATACATACCTTGGGATGGCATTCCCATGCGCCTTTCATAGGGTACTCCGCATTCACCGCCGCTGTCCTTCACTTTGTCCTGAGAGGAGAAGCGATCCCCTTCTCCCGGCCAGTTGACCTCTGAAAATAGATGGGCAGGCAGGTAGGTAGGTAGGTGGGTAGGGAGGGTGGGAAGGAGGGAGGAGGGGAGGGGAGGGGAGATCACATAGAGATCACATAGATATGCCAGATCACATCGAGATCACATAGATATGCCAGATCACATAGAGATCACATAGAGATCACATAGAGATCACATAGATATGCCAGATCACATAGAGATCACATAGATATGCCAGATCACATAGAGATCACATAGATATGCCAGATCACATAGAGATCACATAGATCACATAGATATGCCAGATCACATAGATACGCCAGATCACATGGATATGCCAGATCACATGGATGTGTCAGATCAAATAGATATGCCTGATCACATAGATCACATAGATATGCCAGATGAACAGGACCTAATCACAGAGCAAGTCTATGGGCTTATAATGTCAAATATACATTTGGGTGTATGACGTAAAATACAATCGAAGTCCCTGGGTTTATGAAGTAAAACACAAATGGAGTCTCTGGGTGTATTAAGTCTCTGGGTTTATGAAGTAAAACACAAATTAAATCTCTGAGTTTAATAAACGTAAGGGATTTATTATGATGATGATTATGATGATGATGATGATGATGATGATGATGATGATGATGATGATGATGATGATGATGATGATGATGGTGGTGGATGGTGGTGGTGGATGGTGGTGGATGGTGGTGGTGGTGGTGGTGGTGGTGGTGGTGGTGGTGGTGGTGGTGGTGGTGGTGGTGGTTGGTGGTTGGTGGTGGTGTGGTGTGGTGGTAATGGTGGTGGTGGTGGTAATGGTGATGATGATGTCATGATGTCATGATGTCATGATGATGAGGATGAGGATGAGGATGAGGATGTGGATAAGGATTCTCACCGTTGTTGCCTGGGCAAGTCATGTACGGTACTTGAGTCGCCAGTTCTTCGATCTGATCAAAAAAGTTGTCCCATTGACTGGAGAAGCCCCTGAGACATTAACATGAATGTAAAGTAAGAATAATGAATTCCCTGTCTAAGGTAACATGAATGTAAAGTAAGAATAATGAATTCCCTGTCAAATGGGCAGCAGCAGTGGGTGTGTGAATATCAGAAAAGGCAGCAGCAGGAGCTGCATCAAAAGTAGTAGGAGTAGGAGTAGGAGTAGGAGTAGCAGGAGGAAGGGAAGGTGCCTAAGTATTTCAAGTTTCAGTGCGGAAAACATCCTGCCGCTGCTGGAGGAAGGCTGGAGCCAAGTTGATATCCCCAAGTTATAAAGCTACCTCAACCCTTCGTATGTATGCATGCATGCAACAGCATGCAGCATGCAGCATCAAACCTACGCTGCATAGCTAATGCCTCCAGCGTGCAACATGCAACATTGAACATGCAACAGCATTCAGCATGCAACATCAAACCTACGCTGCGTAGCTAATGCCTCCAGCGTGCATCATGCAGTATTAAACATGCAACAGCATTAAGCATGCAACATCAAACTTACTTTGCATAACTTATGTCAACGTGCAACGTCTAACGTGTTTCATGCAACATTCAACATGCAACAGCATTCAGCATGCAGTATTCAACATGCAACATTCAACATTCAACATGCAACATGCAACAGCAATACAGCATTCAGCATGCAACAGCAAACCTGCGCTCCATAGCTAATGTCTCCATTGTGCATCATGCAGTATTCAACATGCAACATTCTTACATTCAACATGCAAGAGCAATACAGCATTCAGCATGCAACAGCAAACCTACGCTGCATAGCTAATGTCTCCATTGTGCATCATGCAGTATTCAACATGCAACATTCAACATGCAAGAGCAATACAGCATTCAGCATACAACATCAAACCTACGCTGCATAGCTAATGTCTCCATTGTGCATAACCAGTGAGTAGGGAGGGTGATGATCAAGGCCATCCCCCCGAATCTCTGCACAGCTGTCACTGGGCGAAGCCCCCTCTTCAGAGAGGTCCCTTACCACCTCCTGGGTACAGCAGTCAGATGCGCCAGCCTGGCAGCAGCCCTCGGATGTGGTGGCATGCCCAGCACAGTCACCCATGGCTTCCGAGGAGGTATTGGTGGTGTTTGATGGTGAGCAGGATTCCTTGACGTCCCGAAGCAACGAGTTCGTAGTTTGCAGTGATGCCTTGTACTTGCTAGAGGAAACCCACCCATCAGGCTGTTGATCAAGTGGGTAAGGATATAAGTTGGATCCATGGCATAATGGTGGTTTTGTTGTTGGTATTGATGATGGTTACATGAAACTCTGGTGGTTGTGTTGTTGGTATAAATACCACATATATTTATGAAGGTTGTGTAGTATGGAGTGAGTCGTTTGCAGTGATGCCTTGAAATTGTTAGAGGAAGGCCACCCATCAGGCTGTTGATCAAGTGGGGACGGAGGTTGGTTAGTTGGCTCCATGACACTCTGGTGGTTGTGTTGTTGGTATTGATGCCACATATAGATTTATAAAGGTCACCTAACATGGAGTTAGTAGTTTGCAGTGATGCTTTGTACTTGATTGAGGAAGGCCAACCATCAGGCTTGTATGTTTGTGTATGTGTGTATGTGTGTGTGTGTGTGTGTGGTAAGGGGGGATGCGTGTGTGGGGTGGTGTGGTGGTGGTGATGTGTGTGTGGTGGTGGTGGTGGTGGTGGGGGGGGCACCTTCAGCTGCTTGAGTGACCCTGCCAAGGATGGAGTGAGTCGTTTACAGTGATGCCTTGTACTTACTAGGGGAATGCCACCCATCAGGCTGTTGATCAAGTGGGGGCGGATGTTAGTTGGTTGGTTCCATGGCACTCTGGTGTGTGGTTGGTACTGATGCCACATATAGATTTATAAATGTCACCTAACATGGAGTTAGTAGTTTGCAGTGATGCTTTGTACTTGATTGAGGAAGGCCAACCATCAGGCTGTGTATGTTTGTGTATGTGTGTATGTGTGTGTGTGTGTGGTAAGGGGGGATGCGTGTGTGGGGTGGGGTGGTGGTGGTGGTGGTGGTGGTGGTGGTGGTGGGCACCTTCAGCTGCTTGAGTGACCCTGACAAGGATGGAGTGAGTCGTTTGCAGTGATGCCTTGTACTTGCTAGGGGAATGCCACCCATCAGGCTGTTGATCAAGTGGGGACGGAGGTTAGTTAGTTGGTTCCATGGCACTCTGGTGTGTGGTTGGTACTGATGCCACATATAGATTTATAAAGGTCACCTAACATGGAGTTAGTAGTTTGCAGTGATGCTTTGTACTTTCTAGAGGAAAGCCACCCATCAGGCTGTGTATGTTTGTGTATGGGGGATGCGTGTGTGGGGTGGGGTGGTGGTGGTGGTGGTGGTGGTGGTGGTGGTGGTGGTGGTGGTGGGGGGGCACCTTCAGCTGCTTGAGTGACCCTGACAAGGATGGAGTGAGTCGTTTGCAGTGATGCCTTGTACTTGCTAGGGGAATGCCACCCATCAGGCTGTTGATCAAGTGGGTAAGGGGGTTAGTTAGTTGGTTCCATGGCACTCTGTTGTGTGGTTGGTACTGATGCCACAGATAGATTCCTTGTCGTCCCGCAGCATCGATTTAGTCGTTTGAAGTGATGCCTTGTACTTGCTAGAAGAAAGCCACCCATCAGGCTGTTGATCAAGTGTGGAAGGAGGTTGGTTACTTGGTTACATGAAACTATGGTGGTTGTGTTGTTGGTGAAAATACCAAGGGGAAGGGGGTTAGCTAGTTGGTTCCATGGCACTGTCTTGTGCGGTTGGGATTGATGTCATAGACAGACTTGCTTGGGATTGGTTTGGTTTGGTTTGGTTTGGTTTGGTTTGGTTTGGTTTGGTTTGGTTTGGTTTGGTTTGGTTTGGTTTGATTTGGTTTGGTTTGGTTTGGTTTGGTTTGTATGTTTGGTTGCTTGCTTGCTTGCTGGCTGGCTGGCTTGCTTGCTTGCTTGCTTGCTTGGACTAACTTGGGGTGGCTTTAGCTTGCTTGTTTGGTTTGGTTGGGCTAACTTGGGGTTGGTAGGTTTGGTTGGTTTGGGACTAATTTGGTTTTGAATTTGGTTTGGTTAGGTTGGTTAGGTTGGTTGATTGGTTGGGGACTTACTTGGGGTTTAATTTGGTTTGGTTGGTTTGACTGGACTTACTTAGGTTTGGATTTGGTTTAGTTGGTTTGGTTGGTTGGGTACTTACTTGGGGTTTAATTGGGTTTGGTTGGTTTGGTTGGTTTGACTGGACTTACTTAGGTTTGGATTTGGTTTAGTTGGTTTGGTTGGTTGGGTACTTACTTGGGGTTTAATTGGGTTTGGTTGGTTTGGTTGGTTTGACTGGACTTACTTAGGTTTGGATTTTGGTTTAGTGGTTTGGTTGGTTGGGTACTTACTTGGGGTTTAATTGGCTAGTTTGGTTGGTTTCGGTTGGTTTGACTGGATCTTACTTAGGTTTGGATTTGCGGTTTTTAGTTGTTTGGTTGGTTGGCGTACTTCTTGGGGTTTTAATTGGGTTTGGTTGGTTTGGTTGGACTTGATTGGGGTTGGTAGATTTGGTTTGGTTGGTTTGGTTGGTTTGGGACTAACTTGGGGTTTAATTGGGTTTGGTTGGTTTGGTTGGTTGGTTTGTTTGGTTTGGGACTAACTTGGGATGGAATTTGGTTTGGTTTGTTTGTTTGTTGGTTTTTTTGGGACTAACTTGGGGTTGAATTTGGTTTGGTTGGTTTGGTTGGTTTGGGACTAACTTGGGGTTGAATTTGATTTGGTTAGGTTGTCTTAGTTGGTTGATCAGTATCAGTATCAGCATCAGTATCAGGAGTGAACTCCCTACCTCTGCCTGTCCATGTCAGTAGTTGCAAGGAAGCTAACAGGCTAAAATGTTTGGGGGTCTTTGGCACTCTTTTCTGAACCCCTACTGCACCCTTATACACCCAGAATACACCCTTTCAAGCCAAGCCAACAAATTTGGAGGGTCTTCAGCACCCTTTTCTGAACCCCTACCGCACCCTTATACACCCAGAATACACCCTTTCAAGCCAAGCCAACAAATTTGGAGGGTCTTCGGCACCCTTTTCTGTACCCCTACCGCACCCTTATACACCCAGAATACACCCTTGTAAGCCAAATAAAGACTGGAACAACAACTGTAGCAACTGTAGAAACATACAGCAGAGCCCTTAAAGCCTTCCTACCTCTGCCTATCCCATGTCAGCAGTTGCAGGGATGCTTACAGACTGCAAAGTTTGGGGGTTTCCGGCACCCTTTCTGAACCCCGACCGCACCCTTATACACCCAGAATAAACCCTTGTAAGCCAAATTAAACATACAGCAGAGACCTTCCAGCCTTCCTACCTCTGCCTGTCCCATATCAGCAGTTGCAAGGATGCTTACAGAGGCCAGGGGGCCTGGAGCCACTGGAGCCCAAAAGCTTCTTTCCCGACTGAATCCCCATGCCTGTCAACACGGTGGGTGGGGGGTTGGGTGGGTATGTGGATGGGAGGGTGAATACGTGGGTGGGGTGGGTATGTGGGTGAGTGGGTGAGCACATGCGTGGGTACATGAGTGGGTGGGTGGGTATGTGAGTGGGTGGGTGGTTATGTGGGTGGGTGGGGGCCAGTGGGCCTGGAGCCACTGGAGCCCAAAAGCTTCTTTCCTGATTGAATCCCCATGCCTGAAAACACGGTGGGTGGGTGGGTGGGTATGTAGATGGGTGGGTGGGGTGGGTGCGCGGTTGGGTGCGTGGGTGGGTAGGTTTGTGGGTACGTGGGCGGGTGGGGGGGTACGTGGGCGGGTATGTGGGTGGGTGCGTGGGTGGGGTATGTGGGTGGTTATAGGGGTATGTGGGTGGGTACGTGGGTGTGTGGGTTTGTGGGTTTGTGGGTATGTGGGTTGGTGGGTGGGTACGTGGGTACGTGGGTGGGTATGTGGGTGGGTGCGTGGGTGGGTATGTGGGTGGTTATACGGGGGGATGGGCGGGTGGGGGGGTATGTGGATGGGTGGGTGGGTGGGTGGGTGGGTAGTGGGTGGGTGAAAGGGTATGTGGGTGGTTGACTGGGTATTTAGGGCGGTATATGGGTGGGGGATACATGGGGGTGTGGGGAGGTCACCCACTGTGTATTTGCGCTTCTGTTGGAGCTGAATTATGACGGGGCAAGCCCATAAGCTGTCCCAAACACTGGCTGATGAATACCAGAAATACCAGGAAACACTGGCTTAGTGGCTGGTGCAAATTAAATACCCCCCCCCCCCCCCCCCCCATACCCCCCCCCACACACACACACCACACACACACCATTGCCACCACCATCAGTGGTGCAAGTGGGTAGACGGGGATGCACTGGGGTACAGGAGATATTGGAGGATTTCTCAGCCGCCCCAACCGCCCCCACCTCCCCCCCAACCCCAACACTCCCCCCACCCCTCCCCCCCCCCCCCCCCCCCCCCCCCTCCCCCCCCCCCCCCCCCCCCCCCCACACAACACACACCGTTGCCACCACACCAGTGGTGCAAGTCAAGTGGGTAGACGGGGATGCCCAGGGGTACGGGAAGATATTGAGAATTGCGCAACCATCGCCCCCTTCCTCCCCCCCCCCCCCTCCCCCCCCCAACACTCTCACCACACACACACACACACACCACACACACACACACACACACTTAGAGCCACAACCAAAGCCCACACACCACACAGACACACCGTCGCCACCACCACCAGTGGTGCAAGTCAAGTTGGTAGACGGGGATGCCCTGGGATGGGGTATGGGAGATATTGGAGGATTGTGCCCCCCCCCCCCCCCCCCCCCCCCCAACACTCTCACTCTCTCACGCACACACAAACACACACACACACACCGTCGCCACCACCACCAGTGGTGCAAGTCAAGTTGGTAGACGGGGATGAACTGGGGTACGGGATATATTGGAGGATTGCTCAACCACCGCCCCCGCCCCCAACACTCACACACACACACACACTCACACACACATACACACACACACACACACACACACACACACACACACACACACACACACACACACAGCCACCACCACCACCACCACTAATGGTGCAAGTCAAGTGGGTGGAAGGGGATGCAAGTTGACCACCCACCCACCCACCTACATACCCAACCACACACCCACCCACATAAACATCCACCAACCTAACCACCACAGGGCTTAAGTATGTCAGTGTGCTGTGCTGTGCTGTGTTCTGATATAATGTGATCCAATGCATTTTTTTTTTTTTTTAAGTTGTGAACGCACAAACCTTGTCCCCATAGCTATAGTAGTATTGTTAGACAGGCACCGATGGCTTTAGGATGGCAGTGCGTTGTGATGTGATGCGATGCAATACAATACAATTCAATACAATGCTATGTATTGAGATTTATCGCACACACCTTGTCCCCATAGCTATAGTGGTATCGTTGGACAGGCACCAATGGCTTTAGGATGGCAGTGCGTTGTGATGTGATGCGATGCAATGCAATACAATTCAATACAATGCTATGTATTGAGATTTATCGCACACACCCTGTCCCCATAGCTATAGTGGTATCGTTGGACAGGCACCAATGGCTTTAGGATGGCAGTGCGTTGTGATGTGATGCGATGCAATGCAATGCAATGCGATTGAATTCAATGCAATGCAATGCAATGCAATGCAATGCAATGCAATGCAATGCAATGCAATGCAATGCAATGCTATGTATTGAGACTGATCGCACACCCCATAGATATAGTAGTATCGTTGAGCAGGCACCAATGGCTTTAGGATGGCAGTGCGTTGTGATGCGATGCAATGCAATGCAATACAATACTATGTATTGAGATTGATCGCACACACCTTGTCTCTGTAGCTATAGTAGTACCGTTGAGCTGGCACCAATGGATTTAGGATGGCAGTGTGTTGTGGTGTGATGCAATTTGATGTGTCGAGATTGATCGCACACACCTCGTCCTCATAGCTATAGTAGTGACGCTGGCCAGGCACCAAGGGCTGTAGGATGGCAGTGTGTTGTGATCTAATGCAATGCAATGAAATGCAATTGTATTTAATGTCATTGATTGCACCCATCTTGTCCCCATAGCTCTAGTAGTATCGTTGGCCAGGCACCAATGGCACAATCAGCCCTCCTTAGGGATACGGAGTCCCCCATTTTTGTTTTTTACACTCCCGATACAGTCTTAGGATGGCGGTGTGTTTTGTTGTGATGTGCAATTGTATGAATGGTGATTGATCACGCACACCTTGTCCCCGTAGCTATAGTAGTATCGTCGGCCAGGCACCAATGACCTTGGGATGGCAATGTGTTTTGTTGTGATGCAATTGTATGTATGGTGATTGATCGCACACACCTTGTCTCCGTAGCTACCCCTTAAGCATCATTGGCAAGGCTCAGATGGATTTGTAATGGCAGTGTGTTGTGAGGTGATCTTATGTACCCGGGTTGATCGCACACACCTTGTCCTCGTAGCTACCCGTAGCTACCCCTGTAGCTACCCCTGTAGCTACCCCTGTAGCAGTAATATTGTTGGCCAGGCACCAAGGGCTTTAGAATGGCAGTGTGTTGTGAGGTGATGTAGTGAGATGCCATTTTATGTATCGTGATTGATCCTATCCACATTGTCCCGGTAGCAGTAATATTGTTGGCCAGGCACCAAGGGCTATAGGATGGCAGTGTGTTGTGAGTCGATGTAGTGAGATGCCATTTTATGTATCGTGATTGATCTTATCCACATTGTCCCTGTAGCAGTAATATTGTTGGCCAGGCACCAAGGGCTTTAGAATGGCAGTGTGTTGTGAGGTGATGTAATGTGATGCAATTTTATGTATTGTGATTGATCTCATCCACATTGTCCCCGTGGCTATAGTAGCACCGTTGTCCAGGCACCAATGCCTTAAGGATGGCAGTGAGTTGCGATTTAGATCCTGTCCATCTGACCTGTATATATGATAACAATTTTATGTATCGTAATTGATCTCTATCACATTTTAAGTATCTTAATTGATCTCTATCACATTTTATGTATCGTAATTGATCTCTATCACATTTTATGTATCTTAATTGATCTCTATCACATTTTATGTATCTTAATTGATCTCATCCACATTGTATTTATAGTAATATCATTGGCCAGGCGACAAGGGATTTAGGATGGCAGTGTGTTGTGATCTAAGGCAATGAAATGCAGTTGTATACTATGTAATTGATTGCACACACCTCGTCCTTGTAGCTGTAGTAGTGTCGTTGGCAAGTCACCAATGGCCTTAGGATGGTAGTGTGTTTTGTTGTGATGCAATTCAATTCAATGCAATTGTATGTAATGCAATTGATTGCAAACACGTCGTCCGTGTAGCTGTGGTAGTATCGTTGGCCAGGCAGAAATGGCTCAATCAGCCCTCCTCAGTTTTTTTAGGGATAGGTGTCCCCCATTTTTGTTTTTTACACTCCTGATACAGTCTTAGGATGGCAGTGTGTTTTGTTGTGATGCAATTGTATGTATGGTGATTGATCGCACCCACCTCGTCCCCGTAGCAATAGTAGTACCGTTGACCAGGCACCAATGGCTTAAGGATGGCAGTGTGTTGTGTCCCGGATCCTGTCCATCCATCCTGTATTCAGCAGGGTAGACAGGGTTTAATTTGGTGATGTATACAACTATCATGGCGCAACCTCAACACAGCCCACAAGTCATGACACCTCGAGGGTGGCGTAGGGGTGCAGCAGATAAGGGTGGCGTAGGGGTGCAGCAGATTAATGGTGTGCGTCAGGGGTGCAGCCAATATAAGGGCTGGCGGCGGGTGTCATCAGATAGTGGCGTAGGTTGCAGCAGCTAAGGCGTGGCGTTCGGGTGCGAAAGGTTTTATAGTGGCAGTAAAAGGGTGGCGTATGGGGATGCAGCTGATAAGGTGCTAGGGCTTCAGCAGATAAGGGTGCGTAGGGCGGTGCAGCAGATAAGGTGTGGGGCGGTAGGGTGCAGCATATTAAGGGTGTCGTAGGTGCACCATAGGGTGACGAGGGGTGCAGATAAGGTGTGCAGGGGTGGGCAGCAGATCAGGGTGGCGTAGGGTTCCTGTCAGATATAAGGTGGCCGAGGGTGCAGGTAGGGTGTTATAGTGCGGAAAGGGCGGCCGTAGGGGGGCAGCAGCTCAGGGTGGCGTAGGGGTGCACATATAAGGTTGGCCGTTGGGTGCAGCAGATAGGGTGTTGCGTAGGGTGCGCAGATAAGGGTGGCGTAGGGTGCGACAATAAGGGTGTCGTAGGGGTGCAGCAGATTAAGGTTGTGCGTATGTGTGGACAGATCAGGGTGGTTAGGGGGCACGCAGACTAAGGTGGAGTAAGTGGTGTGTCAACGGCTGGATAATTGATGGTGTAGGGTGCAGCAGATAAGAGGTGGCTTAGGGTCAGCAGATAAGGGTGGCGTATCGGGTCGCGCAGATAAGGTGGTGTAAGGGGTGCAGCGGATAAGGGTGGCGTAGGGTTGCAGCCGATCAGGGTGGCGTAGGTGCAGTGTATAAGGTGTGGTGTAGGGATGCAGAAAGGGTGGCGTAGGGGTGCAGATAAGGGTGGCGTAGGGGTGCAGCCGATAATGTGCGTAGGGGTGCAGCAATAGGGTGGCGTATGGGGCAGCAGTAAGGGTGGCGTAGGGTTCAAAGCATATAAGGTGCGTAGGGTGCAGCAGATGTGTAGGGTGGCGTAGGGGGGCGCATATAAGGATGGCTAGGGGTGCGCCAGATAGGGTGTTATTAGTGCAGAAAGGGTGGCTTAGGGTGCACGATAAGGGTGGCGTAGTGGGTGCAGCAGATAGGGTGGGTGGTAGGGGTGCAGCAGATAGGGGGCGTAGGCGGTCAGCAGATAAGGGGGGCGTAGGTGCAGCTTAGTGGGTGGTGTAAGGGGTGCATTCAGTATAAGGGTGCGTAGGGGGCAGCAGATAAGGGTGCGTAGGGTGTACAGATAAGGTGGCGCAGTGGTTCCATCAGATAAGGTGTGGCGATAGGCGTGCATCGATAGGGTGGCTTAGGATCAGCAGATAAGGTGGGCGTATGGTTTCAAGGCAATAGGGGGCGTAGAGGGTGCAGCAGATCGGGTGGCGTTATGGGTGCCAGCAGCATAAGGGTGGCGTACGGGTGCAGCAGATAAGGGTGGCGTAAGTGGTTTGGCAGCTGATAAGGGTGGCGTGGGGTGGCACAGATAAGGGTGGCGTAGGGTGCCAGCCAGATAAGGTTGGCGTGGGGCAACCAGAAATTTGGCGTAGGGGGGCAAAGCAGAATAAGGGTGGCGTTAGGGGTTCAGATACGAGTGGCGTAGGGGTCAGCAATAGGTGGCGTAAGGGTGCAGCAGTATGGGTGTCGTAGGGGTGCAGGGCCGATTAGGGTGGCGTAGGGGTGCAGCAGATACTGGGCGTAGTGGGTGCAGCTGATAAGGGGGAGTAGGTTCAGCAGATAAGGGTGGCGGGTAGTGGGTGCAGTCAGATAAGGGTGGCCGTAGGGGGTGCAGCAAGATAAGGGTGCGTAGGGGTAGCGCATAAGGGTGGCTTTAGGTTGGCAGCAGATAGGGTGGCTCGGGGTGCAGCAGATAAGTGGCGTAATGGTTGCAGCAGCTAAGGGTGGCGGAGGTGCAGCAATAAGGGTGGCGTAGGGGTGCATCAGATAAGGGTTGCGTAGGGTCAGCAGATAAGCCGGTGGCGTATGGGTGCAGCAATCGGTGGCGTAGTGCTGCAGCATATAATGGTTGGCTAGGGTGCAGCAATAGTGGCTTAGGGTGCAATGCAGATAGGGGTGGCTTAGGGGTTCAGCAACATAAGGGTGGCGTTAAGGGGGCAGCTGAGAAGGGTTGGCGTAGGGGTGGCACTGATAAGGGTGGCGTGGGGTGCAGGCGATAAGGGGGGAGCGTAGGGGGGTAGCAGCAGCTTGAGGTGGCGTAGGGGTTCAGCAGATAAGGGTGCTAGGGTGCAGCGATAGGTGGCGTAGGGTGCAGATACGATGGCGTAGGGGTGCTGTCAGTATAAGGTATGGCGTAGGGGTGCAGCAGATAAGGGTGGCGTAGGGGTGCAGCAGATAAGGGTGGCGTAGGGGTGCAGCAGATAAGGGTGGCGTAGGGGTGCAGCAGATAAGGGTGGCGTAGGGGTGCAGCAGATAAGGGTGGCGTAGGGGTGCAGCAGATAAGGGTGGCTAGGGGTGCAAGCAGATAGAGGGTGGCTTATGGGTGCAGCAGATAAGGGTGCGTAGGGTCAGCAGATAAGGGTGGCGTAGTGTGCAGCGATAAGGGTGGCGTATGGGTGCATCAGATAAGGGTGCGTAGGGTGCACATATAGGGTGGCGTAGGGGGTGCAGCAGATAAGGGTGGCGGTAGGTGCAGCTGATAAGGGGCGTAAGGGATTCAGCAAATAAGTGGCGTAGGGGTGCAGCATATACTGTTGGCTTAGGGGTGCGGCAGATAAGGGTGGCGGGGGTGCAGCATTAGGAAATGATGTAGGGGTGCAGATGAGGTGGCGTAAGGGTGCGCGATAAGGTGGCGTAGGGGTGCAGCAGATAAGGGTGGCGTAGGGGTGCATGTAAGGGTTTCTACTAGTTTCAGAAAAAGGGTGGCGTAGGGGGGTGCATCAGATAAGGGTGGCGTGGGTGCAGCTGATAATGGGTGGCCGTAGGTGTGCAGGCAATAAGGGTGCGTAGGGGTGCCAGCAGATTAAGGGTGTCGTTAGGGGTGCAGAAATAAGTTTGGCGTAGGGGGTGCAGCAATAAGGGTGGCGTAAGGGTGGCAGCTATACGGGTGGCGTAGGTGCAGCATATAATGGTGGCGTAGGGGTGCATACCGATAGCTGGTGATGTAGGGTGCAGATAAGGGTGGCGCAGGGTGCAGCAGATAAGGTGGCGTAGGTGCAGCAGATGAGGAAGGCGTAAGGGTGGCAGTGAGGGTTTTATAGTGCAGAAAAGGGTGGCGTAGGGTGCAGCATATAAGCGTTGCGTAGGGGTGCTTGCATATACGGTGGCGTAAGGTTTGCAGCAGATAAGGTGCCGTAGGGGTGGGCGGCAGATAAGGGTGGTGGTAGGGGGGGCACAATATAAGGTGGCGTTAGGGGTGCAGCAGATCAGGGTGCTAGGTGGTGTGGAGCAGATAAGGTGGCCGTAGGGGTGCAGCAGATAAGGTGTGGGCGTAGGGGTGCAAGCAGATATGGGTTGGCCGCAGGGGTGCAGCAGTAAGGGTGGCGTTATGGTGCAGCTAGATAAGTGTGGCTAGGGGGCAGCAGTTAAGTGGTGTGGCTTAGGGTGTGCCAGCAATAAGGGTGTGTGCGCTAGTGGGTCAGACAGATAGGGTGGCGTAGAGGGGTGCAGCAGATAAGGGTGGCGTAGGGTGCAGCAGATAAGGGTGGCGTAGGGGTGCAGCAGATAAGGGTGGCGTAGGGGTGCAGCAGATAAGGGTGGCGTAGGGCGCATCAGATATGGTGGCAGTAGGGTGCAGCCGATAAGGGTTTGGGGGTGGGGCCGTAGGGGTGCAGCGATAGGGTGGCGTGGGGTGCACTGATAAGGGTGGTGTAGGGGTGCAGCAGATAAGGGTGGCGTAGGGGTGCAGCAGATAAGGGTGGCGTAGGGGTGCAGCAGATTTATGGTGGCCGTATGGGTGCAGCAAGAAAGGTGCGGTAGGGGGTGCAGATACGAGTGCGTTGGGGTGCGCAGATAAGGGGGCGTAGCGGTGCAGCAGATAGGTGGCGCTGGGGTTGCACAGAGAAGGTGGCGTAGGGGTGCAGCAGATAGTGGGTAGGGGTGCAGCTTGATAAGGGTTGTGTCGGGTGAGCTAGATAAGGGGGCCGCAGGCGGGTGCAGCAGATAATGGTTGCGTAGGGTGCAGCAGCTTAAGGGTGGTCGGAATGGCCAGATAAGGTGGCGTAGGGGCTCAAGCAGATAAGGTTGGCGTAAGGGGTGGCCCCAGCAGATAAGGGTGGCGTAGGGGTTGCAGCAGATAAGGGCTGGCGTACGGGTGCAGCAGATAAGGGTGGCGTTGGTGGAGCAATAAGGGTGGCGTAGGGTGCAGCAGATAAGGTTGCGTAGGGGCAGCAGATAAGGTGGCTTAGGGGTGTCAGCAGATAAGGTGTGGCGTAGGAATGCAGCAGATCAAAAGGGGTGGCTAGGGTGCAGCTATAAGGGGGTGGCGTATGGTGAGGTAAGGGGGTTATAGTGCAGACAAGGGTGGCGTAGGGTGCAGCTGATAAGGGTGGCCGTAGGGTGCAGCAGATAAGGGTGGCGTAGGTGTGCAGCATTATGGGTGCGTGGGGTGCAGCAGATAAGGGTGGCGTAGGGGTGCACAAATAAAGGGTGTCGTAGGGGTGCAGCAATCAGGTGGCGTAGGGGTGCATCAGAAACCGGGTGGCGTAGGGGTGCACAGATAAGGTTGAGAGGGGTGCACATAAAGGGTGCGTAGGTGGCACATATAAGGGTGGCGTATGGTGCCAGCAATAAGGGTGGGCGTAGGGTGTCCGCCTATAAGGTTTGGCCGTAGTGGTGCATGTAAGGTTGTTATAGATTGGCAGAACAGGGTGGCGTAGGGGGTGCAGCAGATAGAAGTTGCGTAGGGTGCACAGTGAGGGTGGCCTTACGGGTGCAGCAGATAAGGGGGCCGTAGGGGGTGCAGCAAATAAGGGTTGTTTAGTGGTGCGATCAGATAAGGTGGCGTAGCGTGGTGCAGCAGATCAGGGTGGCGTGGGGTTGGCGCCAGATAGGGTGGCGATAGGGGGGCACAAATAAGGTGGCGGAGGGTGCAGCATCATAGGGTGGCCGCAGGGTTGCGCAGATCAGGTGTCGTATGGGCCGCAGATAAATGGTGGCGTAGCGGGTGCAGCAATAAGGGTGTTGGGTAGGGGGTCAAGCAGACATATGTGTGGCCTTAGTGGTGCAGCAGAATAAGGGTGTGCGTATGGTGCGCTGATCAGGGGGCTAGGGTGCAAGCAGATGAAGGGTCGGAGGTAGGGGTATACAGAGCAGATAAGGTGGCGGATGGGCTGGGCACAGATAATCGTGGCGTAGGGTGCAATCTGATAAGGCGCCCTAGGGGTGCGCAGATAAGGGGGCGTCTGGGGCCAGCAGATAAGGCGGTGCGTAGGGGTGCATCAGATAAATGGTGGCTTAGGGGTGCGCCGATAAGGGTGGCGTAGGGGGTGCAAGCAGATAAGGGGTGGTGCGTGGGTGCAGCCGATATGGCGGACGTATGGGGTAGCACCAGATAGGGTAGGGAAGGGGTGCGCATATAGGGGGTGGCGTAGGGGGTGCAGCAGATAGGGTGCGTGGTGTGTAGCTGATAAGGTTGGGCGTAGGTGTGCAGCAGATATCAGGGGGGCGTAGTGTGCGTCAGATAAGGGTTTTGGTAGAGGGTGCCTAGCTGCTACGGTGGCGTAAGGGGTGGCTCAGATAAGGGTGGCGTAGGGGGTACAAGCAGATAGCGGTGCGTAGGGGTGCATCAATAGGGTGGCGTAGGGCGGTGCCACAGTTACGGGTGGCGTAGGGTGCCAGTCAGATAAGGGTGGCGTAGGGTGCTAGCAGATAATGGTGCGTAGGGTGCAGGCAGATAAGGTGGCGTATGGGTGCGGCCGATAAGTGTGCGTAGGGGTGCAGCTGAGGGGTGGGCGTAGGGTTGCAGCTGGAAAAGGGTGGCGTAGGGTGCAGCATATAAGGTGGCGTAGGGGTGCAGCAATAAGGGTTGCTAGGGTTGCAGCAGATAAGGGTGGCGTAGGGGTGCAGCTGATAAGGGTGGCGTAGGGGTGCAGCAGATAAGGTGGGGTAGTGGTGCAGCAGATAAGGGTTGCGGCGTAGGGGTACAGCTGATTAAGGTTGGCGTAAGTGGTTGCAGCAGATCCAGGGTGGGCGTTGGGTGTCAGCAGATAAGGGTGGCGTAGGGGTGCAGCAGATAAGGGTGGCGTAGGGGTGCAGCAGATAAGGGTGGCGTAGGGGTGCAGCAGATAAGGGTGGCGTAGGGGTGCAGCAGATAAGGGTGGCGTAGGGGTGCAGCAGATAAGGGTGGCGTAGGGGTGCAGCAGATAAGGGTGGCGTAGGGGTGCAGCAGATAAGGGTGGCGTAGGGGTGCGCAGATAGGGGGCGTATGGTTGCAATACGAAAAAGTGGCGTAGGGCGTGCATCAATAAGGGTGCGTAGGGTGCAGCACACTAAGGGGGCCGTAGGGGTGCAGCAATAAGGGTGGCGTAGGGGTGCAGCAGGTACGGTGCGTAGGGTGCATCAGATAAGGGTGGTGTAGGGGTGCAGCAGATAGGGTTGCGCAGTGGGTGCAGCCGATAAGGGTGGCGTAGGGGTGCAGTGAAGTAAGAGTGGCGTAGGAAGGCGTAAGGGTGGCTAGGGGTGCATCAAGATCAGGGTGGCGTAGGGGTGCAGCATATAAGTGGTGGCGTAGGGGTGCACGCATATAAGGGTGGCGTAGGGGTGCCGCATAAGGGTGCGTAGGGGTGCGCAATGAGGGTGGGGCGTAGGGGATGCACAGATAAGGGTGTCGTAGTGGTTGCATCATATAAGGGTGGTTTAGGGGTGCAGCAGCATAAGGGTGGGCGTAGGTGTGCAGCAGATAATGGTGCGCGTAGTGGTTGCAGCAATAATGTGGCGTAGGGGTGCGCAGATAAGGGTGGTGGAGGGGTGCAGCAGATAAGGTCGTGGCGTAGGGTAGCCGCAGATACGGATGGCGTATGGGTGCAGCGTATGAGGGTGGCTTAGGGGCACAATAAGGGTGGCTGTAGGGGTTTTTTTTTTTGCAGCAGATAAAATAGGGTGGTTGTAGGTTGCAGCATATAAGGGTGGCGTAGGGTGCAGCAGATAGGGTTGCGTAGGGTGCAGCAGAAAGGGTGGCGGAGAGTGCAGCAAAAGGTGCGTAGGGGTGCAGCATATAAGGGGGGCGTAGGGTTCAGCAGATAAGTGTTGCGTAGGGGTGCAGCAGATAAGTGTGGCGTAGGGGGCAGCAGCTAGGGGTGGCGTATGGATGCATTCAGGATGGCTAGGGTGCAGCAGATAAGGTTGGCGTAGTAGGGTTGCAGCTAGATAAGGGTGGCGTAGGGTCAGCTGATAAGGGGGTGCGTACGGGTGCAGCAGATACCTGTGGTAGGGTGCATCTATAAGGGTGGCGTA